>JAQGBH010002882.1:0-22156 GCA_034698265.1 Sminthurinus aureus
AAAGAGAAGGAAAAAATGTTATATTCTCGTTCTCTTTTGTTGACAAACTCTTCCTCGGTTGCTATATGAACAATACTTTACGTAATAATAACCAGAATGAAAAAATAAAAAAATCGTGAAGAATAAAGTCAAAAAAAAATAGTCAACAGACAAAAGCGGTAAAGCTTAAGTCTTAAGTCGTTCAAGTTTTTTACAAAAGTAAATATTAAACAAGTTAGTAGTTAAATTGAAATCTTGACAAAAGATAAAAGCGGTAGCACTTTTAAAAAAAAACGAAAAGTAAAGAGTTCAACTGCATTTACACAAAAAACAAATTTACAGTATGGACTAATGATTACCATGTGTTACATTTTTAGCCATTATATCATATAGACTTCAATATATGTGAAATTCAGTTGGCAGCTGGTTACTTTATTATTATTGATCACATTACGACCTGATTGTGTTCGGTTTGGGACCCTATGTATAACATGTATCTGGCATATATTAGGAGCCAACTGTTGTAAATTTTAGTGTGTATGCTGTCATCACATGCCTATAAAATTCAACAGTTATTCAACACATTCCGTATTTTATGTTCTCATTTATTAATCACCTTTTTGTACCCATCTCTACATAGTAATATGATTTCTATGTACCTGACAAAAAAAATTTATAGCCTGTCAGAATCCAATCAACATTTGATAAGAATGATTGTACCGTAAACAAAAAATACTGTACATCTATACATAATTGATCTTCTTGATTATTGATTATCAATAAAAAAATATAGCATCATCAAAGATGTAAAAAAGTATCAAACATCACAATGTTTTTGATCAACATACAACTATGACACATAGAAAGGAATAACAGCCAATTGTCAGAAGCCAATTGTAGATGAACACAGAAAATAAAGATACAATTATCATTATAGAATATTATTAATGCATACATTTAGTATTATAATTTAAGTTTGTACAAACATATTCAAACAAAATCATCGTTGAAAGTATAAAAATCAATTAAATTTTCCAGTTAGGAAACACTTACATGAACATAACATCAAATTTAATGTCGAACGCGTTTCTTCTGTACTCAACAACGCATTAGATAGGAAATGGAGCGTCAACTTTGCCACAAGTTGTAACTAAACATAAAACTACATGGATGTTAACATGATCCTTTTTAGTCATATATATACATTATATGTTCTATGATATATGACGTAAGTTCTATAAAAGATCATATTCATAATCACTTTACCATAGATAGATAGTGTACACAGTATAAAATATGAGAAAAACTGCCTACCTCAACAGAAACAGAGAGACGATGACAAAAGTAAAAGTAATTGATTTTGCACGGAGAAAGTCCTGTGTTCATTTGAACAACCGTACATAAATACATATTTTATATCTATATATATGCATTATGCATGTATTTGTATAAAGGCAGATAAGTGATGCAAAAACATCAGCGTCATTGTTCACTTTCAATCAACAAGCCTTCCAATATGATACTTTATCATTATCGTACTATATAAAAATATATATATACATATTATACAGAAGTAGTACAGAAGATCTGTGTCCTATGTCTGTACATGTTATTTCTCAAAGATAAGTAACAGCTCATTATGTATCACGTGTATATAACTAAGTATACCAATAAATTAAAAATAAAGAAGTACCTTTTAAGAGTGCAAGAACATGTTCATAATTCTCTCTCTCTCTCTCTCTCATTTCTATATGTCTCGAAATACAAGAGAAACGTAAGTACTGCAGCAGTGATTCCAATGATCCTCGTCCTTATGTATAGCCAACAAAAATAAAAACTTGTAATACACTACATTACTTCAGACTTGTAAGTTTGACAACTCGTAATCTCAACAATTTATTATGTTATTATTTTTTCCGACAAGAGAAGTCAAGGAAATTTTCTTCACAGTCGATGCAACACTCTTTCATATATACAGAACGGATCTATTATGAGATATGTCGATGCTCCATTTTCATCTTTAAATTTATCTGAATGAACAACATTTTCGTTGTGTTAGTTCACTAAACCTATAAAATAAGATCACAATTATGCAAGTGAATGATTGGAAAGACCTCAGTTGATATAGTCGATAGAAAACACGTTGGATAAATTATGTGGTTACATCAAAAGAAATGTTACCATAAACATTTCCTGTTAGATAATAGATCATTTGAAAGGTATTTTCAGATGATTTGAAAAGAAAAAACCATAATGCTTTACAAATCCTTATTGGGTGTACAGATACTACAGCTCATAAAAAATAAAGAAAGAAAATGTATGATAATGTATTCTTTCAATTTCGAATTGAATATTAATAACCTTTTAATACCTGACATCATCGAGAATCGAGAAAGAAAGAAATCACCTTTGCTCCATTTCAATGAAATTCGATTTCGTTTGAACGACAGATCAGTTACAGTGATCATCTGTTCCTTGAACCCGAAATCAGTGGAGGTTACCTTTTGTTTGTTTATGTTTGTGAACATACTAACCCAAATAATTAGCTGATAATTAAATACGTGAAGTACTTACCTACCTCATATAAAATTATACCAATAGAATCTACTCGTACTGTATTATTAGCGACTATGATGCAATTTTTATGCTAAGTTTATTCATGCATAATGCATAATAATAAACTTCAACACGATAGTCGATAGTATAATATACTTTTGGCTGTTAAGAAAATTCAATTCAACATTTAGAAACATTAGTCTTATACAGCACTATCTATCTATCTGCATCTTGTATAATATTATGTGTATCGAATCTATTGAAGTGCATAAATATCTGCTTCTTGAAAATGTCTACATGTACTTTAAAGGCATATAAGTATCAAACATCCATAATTTCATTTGCATACCACTACAGTCTTAATATTATACCTTGCAAATAATAATAATAATAATAGTATGTGCACTTTAAAGTTTAAATGACATGGTTTGCTTATACCTGCTAAGAAATAACATGATAGATGATAGTCTTAAAAAAAACTACCACTTTCACACCTAGATCTTGTCTGATGATGATATATTTCCAAAGGCAGTTTTCTACAAAACTTTATTCATGAAGTTACTAATCAATGTATTCAACTGACTTTGAACACAAATAAAAGATCAAATGTTGAAATCCGACAGAAGTCTCGCATGTCAAAATTACATCTACTCTTCAGTCTTTTCTATTTGTATATTACTACTGAACAGACATGCTAGAAGGAGTCAGAACAAGATATTCGTCGATGCTCCATACAAAATGAAATGAAACAAAAACTTGATAAAACTTGAACTTCAAGTGAAGGGGATATATTATTCGAGAAAATTGCTGTACCTAATGATAATAATATAACATTAGGAAAATAAATATGTGCAATTGTTGAAGTTATCCAATCGAACTTTTTATACTACATTTTTTAGTAAAACTGTACAAAAATCTCATGTTCAAACTAATACAGGTCGTTGAAGGTGTGAGAAATTATCAAGCATCAACATTTCTTATACGTGAGATGCATTCAAGGCAAAAAGAAGCAAAAGAAGCTTATTCCTTATTGAATTACAGTTTATAACAATATGATCCTCTATATAACTATGTATATTTTAGTTGGATTAAGATGTAAAAAGTTTAATTAAATGTACATACCATTGAAGTAGAGAAACGTCGATTAAAAATTGGCAATCCGTGGAGATACCGTATTGCAATTTACACATCATATTTCATTTTCATAAAATTTTATGTACTTTTCAGAGTTCTTTTTGATTCTCCTTTGTTGTCAATATAAAAGCTGTCTTGATTCTTTTAAACAGCCTTACACAGATGAAACTCAATTTAAATTGGTTTGAACAAACTTATTATAAAAAACATAACACGCATAAATAAAAAAAAACATAATGATGATGTTATCAAATGTTTGTCTTGCTTTGGTTCTGTTACATTTTTTTTTCTTCTTCTCATCAACTTTTTAGTTCCCGACTGTATTACTTTCATTTGTATTACTCTACATAAATAAAATGTCACAAGTTTTTTTTTCATCTGTTCTTCTTGACGATGAGTTCCGACATGATCATTTTTCTTGTCATCTTCAGCTTTTCACATCAAGTCAGTAGCCCTTCTCCTTTCTTCAGTCATTATATTACTACTTCATTCTGTTATTGACATATTATTGAATGAAGAATGTAGATCACAGACAGAGAAATATATAGGTAGTTTAGTCCTTCATCGTTTATAACATTATATTGTATATAAACTAAATTGTTGGAAGTTGACATCAATGATGACAATCCTGTAAAGAATGACAGGAACCAACAATTAACACACATTTCTACAACCTACAACCTACAACACATACCCCTTGCAGTCTTAATGAACTTTGGAAAAGAAATTTAAATATCCGTAGATTAATTGAATAAATAAATTACAATACACGATGAACTAAAAATAAGATGTGCACGGCTTTTAAAATTTAGAAAGATCTTGGTGAAAGATTTTGGTGTAAAACACAAAAAAAAAAACATGCACTAAAACTAACAAACTAATGGAATTCAGTCTTGAACAGAAAAATATGAAGTTTGGTATCGAAAATCGAAAATCACACTATTAATAACTGATTAAAATGATGAAAAACTAAAAAGTACACAAAAATAAATAATAAAAACAAGATCAAAATGCAACATTTGCAATTTTTGCAAATCGCAAAATGCAAAATTTTTTACAAATTGCAATTTCGCACCTATAATTGCATTGAGTTTGAAAACTGACTCTATGTCTAGATATCGTTTAATATTTAGTATTTAGTGAAGTAGTTTATCATTAACATTTTTTTGGTTTGGCCTTATAGTACCTTATAGTATTTCAATGTTTTTTGTGATATAGTTTAAGCAATAATTAGACTCAAACGACTTAAAATGTCTTCCAATGTTTAATTTTGTGTTTATGATATCCTCATTCATTTGACATATATGTATGTATATTACATGGATAAATAGGCAGTCGAAGGAATTCAGTTCTTGTTCTTACTAGGTAATAGGTAATATCAAGTTAATTTTAACTGCTTGCAGTTTTCCCATCTTCCGATCCCAATGACTAAACGTGCCTAATATGTATGCAGCTTCTGGGTATACATATAGCTTCAATGGCAAGTAGCATAATATAATATAAAATAGGTATCATGATATGATAACAATACAGTGAGAAAAAACAATAGAAGTAGTCAAAGGATGCCAAATAAATAAATAAATAACTAGTAATAGAAGAAGGAGAAAAATTAACAATGTCATTTCACACACGGTGAGTCTGAATGAGTGAACGTTTCTTTAATATAGTTTATACGAACGAAAAGATCAAACTATCATTAGCTGTGTATTTACATACAAGAATGTATGGGTCAATGTGGTACCTTTCTTTGATACCTTCTCTCCATCAGTTCTGTCTTTAAACGATGAATAGTAAATACCTAATAATTATTTAGGCATTTCTGCTACGCATTTAATGCAAGTTACCGTATATGACCAAATAGTAGACCAGGTCTACTACGGTAAAATCTATGGAAAATCTATGAATTTGCCCATAAGAAAGCATTACACATGGACTACTATTTGAAGCTGGATAAATAAATGGTCATATACGGTATATGTGTATCTAGTATCTACTCATACATACATGCATTTACGTGTGAATAAAGGAAACATAGTGAACTACGATATCATAATATATCAACCATACAGTATACACTATACATTGTACATTATACATGATAGATACATGAACATTCCAGAACATTGATGTTTTCAAATTTTACATGCTACATGAGAACGAACCCACATTCAAATAAATATATGCAGATACATAATATGCAAGTTGACTTTGAAAATGATAATAATATTTATTTGTCATTGCCCATTGACTGTCATGTTTCTGTATCCTGTAGTTTGATTTTTTTCCCTTTGTAATAAGTTTGTATGGCTCATGGATAATTCTAATTGCTATTTATTTGCATGGTGATAGTAAGTGGACATGTAATGTTGCTGATGTAGTGACTAATAGGTTGCCTATTTGAAATTATACTGCTCATGTCTTACCTTAATCTGCATGATAGATACACGGTTCATATTACATATTGCCTGTAATCTATAATCGAAAATGAAAACATTTAATCATGATCACTCTATATTCTATATCATTTTTACAATTGTCTCATTTTTGTCTTTTAACAATGGCTAAAGACGAGTTCTTAGTTCTTTGTATCGAAAAAGTGAAGGGGGATAAATTAAAAAGTAAAATGATATCTGTATCAGTGATAAGTATTTTCAGCTAGTGATTTTTGGCAAGTTTCATTTGAGTGTAGACGTTTGTTATGAAATAATATTGTATGTAGTACATGTACACTTGTATTATGTGGAAAATATTTTTATACTTACATCCAATACAAAACCAGCAACTCTTTTTTGAAATTATAATGAATCAAGAATCAAGACAAAATATGCATTCAAATATGCATCATATTATTTTATCCATGTCCTCTTAATGAAGAGCCACAGAGACAGTCATTATTTTTTTCGTGAGACCGCGAATATTCTCCTCTGTCTTTTCAATGTAAAATGTATAGTATACACTGTACAGTGTACACACAAATGAAATGCGGGAATGGGCTTGTTGATGAACAGAATGAAGATCATGAGGAAGCGAAAACCGCAATATCATACCAAAACCAGAAGTATATACGAGAGCCGTGTGTTACTACAATTTGGTATAATACGCTACCAAAACCAAATTACTTTATGTTTTATACAAAGCTTTGGAGGTAGATGAGAAACGAGCAGCCGAGGAAGACGGCGACCTTCGTCTTCGGCCCTTAGCTCGTTTGCTTTCAGTTATTTATCTGAAAAGTATACATGCTGCCACATAAGTATTTTACTTTTTACTGAATGTGTATCATGTTGAAGTGATTGATTCAAGACTTGCAATTTTGAATTACTTGGTTGCTCATTTTTCTTGCTTTCATTATGAGTGTACAGTGTACACTGTACACATATGCTCAGTTTTAAGTTGTACGATGTATTTTGATTTTGAATTTTGATGTACTGGTGCAGTTTTGAGTCTTCTCTTGTAAATTATTTGGATTTTTGTACATAGTTTACACTAAAACCACATATCAACGTGTAATGTTGTCGTTGCCCCATTTTTAACTTCGATTGAGCAGCGTTTGTGTACTCTTTCAATGCGCGAATGTCACTTTTATGTTTGACCAACTCCGGACTCAACTAAACTTTGAAATACGAGAAACTCGAGTTTGAAGTTTCGCTCATTATTTTTTGATAATCTGAATATTTGATGCATCATCTGCATCAAATATTTTGAAACTAGACACATTAGATGGGGTAACTTTTATGAAAACTACAGTGCCGGAAAACTTTGAAGAGACGAAAAACTCGAATTTTCAAACATTTTCCGAATACAATAATTTTATCAGTCCTGGAAAAAGAAATTTAAGTTGTACACACCTATAATATATTACGCTTTTATTCGTAACATTATTAAAAACGCGGGTTTTCTTTGCCGTTTTGATGTTCTGCAGTAGGATTGTTTCCATAAAAGTTTCCAATAATGATTTTGAGCCGGTTTAGGTGTTTGATGGATGGATACTGGATACGCCATAAGGTTAATAAGCAATATCTGATGAAACCACGTGATCATGTAAATGTCAACTTTTTTAGCATGTTAGAATGTTTCCTTCACTTCAGTGTCACATACACACACACGTTCACATGCAATTCAAAGGAGTTGTTAGATACTCAAAATCAGGTTTTTGTACCGTGTATCAAGAGTCAAGAGTCAGTCTTATCTCATCGCAACGGTAGAAATTCTTGGAATCTGGTCGTAATTCGAGGTAAACCATGTGACAGACAATGACGATAACAATGACGCAAGACTTGCTGGAATGAATGAAAAGAAAAATTTAAAATTTAGAGTGAAAGGAGAAGAAAGTCATGAAGAATGAATTTCTAGTTCTTGAATCTATGTATTGATTTTGTGAACTTATTACTTATTATGTACAACTGTGTCTACAGTCTACAGTGATACAAATATCTTCTAGATAATTTTACCTCTCATGTGTTTTATACACTAAGTTGTACGACGGTAGGGAAAAAACTGAAATCAAGAAGTTGATATTTAGAAGTAAGAAAAATAATACCCTTTCATTATTCTGGCTAATGGGATAATTTTGTGCATGTGAGTATTCTTTATTCTTTATGATTCGTCCAATACTTCTGTTTTACATCCAAAAGCCAAGAACATGAACCATTTCATGAGGAGTAAGTATTTATACATGTCTACTTTTTTCTGTGAAATATATAGGAAACTGTTATGAGACAGAATGAACGGCAGATGAAAGACTGTATAGACGGTAGACGAGGTAAGTCAATATTGTATCGTTTAATATACAGTAATGGTCTGTTCAGAGGGGATGACTGATTAATTTATGGTGATGTTGCATGCGTAGTCGCCATCTAAAAATTCTCTTTACACTGTACACTGTACTTCTAGCTATTATTTTTCCTCCTTTCTCTTTCCCTGTGTGGGGTTAACTCATCCGGGAGTCCGTGTTTTAACTTTTACTTCGATACCCATCATCTGTGAGTACCTTTATACTTTTATGTCTATACGAGAGATGAGCTGCTGAGTTAAAAATATTGCGTAGGAACTTTGAACTTATTATACTCTTCATTTTGTTATTTTTACGCGACTTTTAGCTTGCAAATGCGTATAATCATTATACAACGTGTATTATAATGTGCATGTGCATGTGTAGCATAGTATGTGAATGCATAAGATGACATGCTGATCATGAATTTCTTTGAGTATGTAGTAAACTCAAAGTTTGAATGGGTGAATGAAATAAGGACAACTTTTAACATTTTTAAGAGTACAGAATCAGTCAAGTATTTTTAGTCAAATTATATATTAGTTATTTCTTTCTTTTCGAAATTTTGATTAGTACTTTTCTTTCAAAATTATTTGTAGAATTAAGAAAATTTAACTTAAAGGAGAAGTCTTTGAATGGTCAATAGATTTTTATTGTACAGATACATACACCAACGGCAGCTTTTATGTAATATATTTCAATCTTATCTACAGCAATACAACAAATGTGTACATACACTCCTGTACATATTATTTCTACAGTTTGTATGCTCTGGCCGTACATGTATCCATTACAGATAATAGTAAGAGCGTGGCTGATGACTTTCCTGTCCAACTCTCAGAACCCTGTGCCTCACTTCACTTGCCTACTAGTACTCACGTCCACGTGTACAACTAATTGCTTTTCTTTCTCAATTATTCATTATTAAAAGACATCATGTTCACTGAACCTCTTTTTTCTTCTTTTTGTATTTTGTAGCTTGTATTTTGTATGGTCATACGTAGAAGTCTTCATTAAATGATATATCTTTACTTGCCTGTAGTTGGGAAAAGCATTCTCCTTTCGCTCATACGCATAAGTACATTTGTCTACAAAAAAGATCATAGACTGAATTGATAAAATAATGTTGTGTTACTGTTAAATAGTTTCGTTTGAGTTTTGAGATATGTAAGGGTTTTTATGTTATGAATGTAAATACTGAGTATATCATACATTTTTTGAAATACTAATCAACCGCTTTTGTTTCAACATTCATATTCATATCACCAAGAACTGTTAATGTATGTTTTATATATTTATTCATATTATATACAAGGACTTGCGCTGTACGCTGTACAGGATTTAAATGTAAGAAACTGTGAGACGTGGACTAATTTATTTTGACAGATTCTGTATTAGGTCAAACAAAATGCACTTTATATTAAATGTACTTTTAAACTTCCCTGACAGAGAAAATGAAATGACAGGCTGAAGGCAAGAATGTGTCGACTCTGATCTTCCTCTTTTGTAACTCTTGATTTTTAAATTCAAATATTTTGGAAAGTTTTGTAGTTTGTAGCTTGTAGTTGGTAATAAAGGCTTAAGGCTGCTGGAAAAATGGTTTGATGGTTTGTCGTTATTCGTTATTCGGTTTCGTAACTTACTTTGGTTTCTCTTTCCGTAAGCTATTAATTAATCCAGGGCAAATGTCATGTCTGAATTTTCTTTCTCATCCTCTAACATATAACTGTGTAACCTGCAATTCCTTCTATTAATTAATATTTCTAATCCACAAAGTATCTTGATAAAGTTTGATTTAATTGAGAAGAGTTTGAGGGGAAAATGAATGTAGGTATTGAGATTTCTGCATGTTCACCCTAAGGTTCAAGTGGAAGATGAAGATGATGGAATACTCATAGTTCATAGCACACTTAACTTGAAAGGCTTTATCATTTCTGAGATAGGTATTCAACAAGACATCTAGTTATACATGTACATTGTACAACGTGGATGCTAACAATTTAACTGGTTGTTTTTGTTTTGAAAAACAATCAAAATTTTGGGGAAAATGGTGTAAAAGCTCTAAATTCTAAATCATACAATTTTACTTTTTACAATTTCAAAAGTATTGATAATTTTATGATACTTTATAGACTTTATAGTACATTGAATTTTAAGTTGAATAATGCGTAAGATTCCTTGATATTTATTCGTTATTCGCCTATGTCTATGCAAATGAGGAGAACAAAGGCATTACACATGTATCATGTACAATGTACAACGTACACGTGTTTGTGCGTAGGTATGCATTAATTAATTAATTAAGAAAAGGAATATTCCTGCACATTACCCTACATTGTAGATATGGGAAATTTATTTGTTTTCTATGCATCGCTGACATCCACATATCATAATATCATTGGTATGAAATCCCTTATATGCAAATGATATGAGATGGAGAGATTACATTTCATTAGATTAGACTCTATTGGATGGATGAGAATTCATTAAATTGGTAATTAAATGTAAAATGCACGATTGATTTAGCTCGTCTGTTTTCTATGTATTTATTTATTCCTTTCTTTACCCTTGGAGGCAATACATAAGTCAGTAAAGGGGCTGGTCTGAGCTAGTTGTAGTCAGAACCTCTTTTTGGGCTTTTTCAGTGCACTCTGTATCTGTGTGTTGTGTGTTGTGTGTAGTGTGTAATGTGTAGTCTACATGCGTAGTGCGTAGAGCGAAGAGCATCTAGAAAATAAATCAGTCCATTTATGTACAATTGACTCACATTTGTTTTTCATATATGCAAATGTCCATGCATACGTCAGTATCTTTCAATATTTCAATGATGAAAATTGGTATTGACACTAGACACTATGTACATACTCTAGTATCTAGTATTTCACCTGAATACTGAATCTAATGTGTTTTTGAAACAGCATGATGATACGATTGAAAACAAAATATTGAAACTAAAATCAAAGTTTGCCTTTAGAAATTACTCCACGTTTTTGTGTAGTTTGCCAGTATATAGTTGGTACTTGATTATTGAAGCTAGTCAGGATTTCCTTAAATTGCTAATTTATTAACTTTTATGAGGTGTAACTGTGAAGTGGGCCATTCAAAAACATTATCATGTGTATATTGTGTACAGATTGTAGATATTCCTCCCATTCATCAGCAATCGGCAGGCAAACTTAAATGCTCACTAAAATGCAGATATGAATTTTAGAACAAAACTTGGAGTACAAAAAATAATCGAAAGGTTCATTGAAAGCAAATGTTTTTCATGTGAAATTTCACAACCCTGCAAGAACTTTGTAAATGAAGCTCATCTTATTTGAATAGCCCATATTTACAATTTAGAATACAAAGAACAAATTGTTAATTATTAAGAATTGTGAGCTAAATGTCAAAACGATATATATTGTTAAAAGCAAACTTTATGAAATAATACGTAATAATTCCTAACTTCGTCTGTAGTCTGTACATTGTACACACGAATAAGAAAGTTATAATAGAGTTAGTAAAAGGAGAAGATAGTGTGAAAACGTAGAATCACAATTCAAAGAAAACGGCCGCCGGAAATCAAGTGATGGAATAAAAACGACGAAGCAAACTTTGAAGAAAGGAAAAACAGACGAAAATATGATATACCAATGGCCATGTGCATCTACCCTTTTGCATGAGATACAATAATATATATACACAAAAATTCCTAAATTCCAAAGTGAATAGCATCAAACATTGTGTGTACTTACATAACACGAAGGGTTAAGATTGAAACCACGAGAACGAGAGAGGGAGAAAGGGCACCTGCAAGTAATTAATTAGATGATTTCCCCCATTTGTTCCACTTCATTCCATGTTTCACGCATTTCCATTTTCACCCAGGTAAAGTAATAATAACTATCATTATTACTGTTATTGTTGATGTTGGCTGTAATCACCAAATCTATCTACCGGACACGCGAGCATCACAAAAGACACGGAAAGCATATAAATGGTGTGTTTATCAATTTAAGAGTCATTGATGATCATTGTAGATTATAACCGACCAAGTCACCTCGTGTCAACTGCCTGACATGAAACGACTTTTACAATGAATCATGCAATCACTCCGTATTCAGTATATGTGCACGAAGAAGCCCATATTATATATATAAATGTAGGTACAATACATTGTACACTGTGTGCAGAGACAATTTATTGCTATTGATAAACTGTCATGCTGATTTTATTCCAAAATTTTACACACGTTACTCTCGCTTTCCTCATACTTTATACTTTATTATTACATCACATTAAAACATATTATACTGTCTATCTTCTATATATACAATATTCTGTCTTGTGCATGATGTATTCTGCAATGAAGTCTTTTTTGAATTTTTGAAAGGCAAGGCAAAAGGTGGGGAAAGAATGAAAAATGATGGAAGAATGGCTTCATTTTCATGTACATTTTGAATTTAAGATCAAGAACATTAATTTTAATTAGTCATGAATCGCTAGCATTGATTTTCATTTGACACACTCAAATTAGGCTCATCCTTCTCTTTACAATTTATCGTGATTGGCCACTATAGCTTTTGGGGCTTCAGTAATTTGTAACGGGATGTATACAACTAGGTATCAAAAAAATCAAAATATTTGCTTTCACTTTTACATTCTGTAATATTTTATATTCCATAATGTGTACAAGATGAATTTTGTTACCATTATTATGTGAAGCAATTAGAGCTAAACATCAAACAAAATAGAGCCACAAATTGGGGTATTGCTCATAGCTCATACGCAACAATTTTACAGGATCACCTATAAACATTGACACTTGGCATGTGTTTAATAATTTATAGACGTTCAAGTCATAAATGTGGGAGGAAGTGTAAAAAATTATAATTATTACTGACCAATAAAGGTCATTTTATTCTACAAATAAGACAAATGTTTGTAGTTTGTAGCCATTAATAATAAATTCGTATGGGATCGCTATTAATTAGATTTATGCAAAATTTAAATGCTGTACTCAATATTGTACACAGTACACAAGAAGAAGTGGCGAACCGTCGTAGCCGATTTCTGTATTATGTATTTGATTTCTCCATACAATTACCAGTGTTTCCAAGTACATGTGCTGTATTCTGTATTCTGCAATATTACGCAGTATTAGAATTCAAAGTAAATTACTGAAATCTACTTTTGATTTTTTTCGGAACTGAGAAGTAGGATTAAAAATGATTTTTGAAGATAAATGAAATGCCGTAAAATATTGTATTCCACAGAGATAATACACAGAATAATTGTGTGTGAGTGAAGTAGCACGTGGATTTGTGCATTCTTCCTCCTACACTTTATTAGTGGCTATCGCCTCCAGTCTCATTTCCAATTAAGTGTCACATTCATTACTGTTTAGATGTGCACGTAGCTCCATATTACATAATTAACAGTTTAAACTTTATATGTTGGACGTTGCACAGCTCAGAGCTTCGGGCATCATTGGAAAAGTTTGATATGAAATCGCAGACTTTCTTCAAATCAACATCTCACCATCACACTGCACACTGCACACTGCACAGAGCACAGCTTTATTGCATTGTCAGATTTCTACACTCAACTAGATGAAAGACGAAGTTTGTTCTTCATAGTCGCAGAGCAGCTGCTATCTATATTCTGCCCCTGCTAACTGCATGATGTGAGTTGTGAGCAGTGAACAAGCATTTTGCCATAAATTCTCACATAAGCGTTTTCTTTCAAAGAAATAAGAAGTTGAAAGATTTCACTAAAGCAAATGTTTATGTGCATCATATTTTTCCATAATTAATCTTTTCGATGTTCAGTATTGTTATTTTTCTCATAATTTTGATAAAAATCCTACTTTACATATTAAATATTAAATACATAGAGTTTTGTAGAGAATGGATTGCAAAAAAAAAAGATGATGTCTGTTCAACTACACAGAAAGATGAGTAAAGTAGAGATACACTTGATACATAAGTGATGGAAAAAAGAGCATATTATAATCTGCGGTGGATGAACAGAAGTACAGAAGAAAACGTCAGACAGTTAGTGAATGACAGTGGTAAGGAAACTCGATCAAAAGCTTCTTGGTTTTCCTTTTCATTTATTCTGCCACTCTTGTCTTTTTTTTGTCATCTAATGTCTTTGTGTACTTGCTATTGTGTCTGTCAATGTCTGTGTTATCGGTAGAATCTGGACATGGACAATCTCGGCAAGAGGCCCGAGTGGAGTACATCCATTGCAAGGAATCTGATGGATGTACGGCACGACTTGGAATTCCACTTAAAATATAATATTTTATATTCCAGTATATGTACAAGGTACAATGTGCATGTGAGTACTTAAATCATCAAAATGTAAAATGCATAATAAACAAAAGTATGTGTACACACTACACACTCTATCCTACAGAATTGGCTCTGATCCGTGATATAATATAACACAAATGGTACACATTTTACATGTATCTATAAGTACCTTTGTGTAAGAGTATAGGCTTCTTATTCACAATTATTTGCTTCTCTAAGATTACTGGGATACCACTTCACTCAAAGGATTAAATACAAAGTATTATTATATTTTACATCCGAAATATCTATATGTATACATGGATCATGGATACAATATCTGTATATTGTTGTGCAACAAGGCTTATGCACTATTATGCAGACTTTTATACAATATCAGATGAGTATCGTATCAATTGTAATTTTCACCGGACGTGACTCTGTGTGACATGAAAATATTACAATCATAATCATTATTATCACTGTCCTTATGTATAAATGCTTCCGTTTGATTGATCCTCGTCTAACTCCTGTCTTGGCTTAGCTACTGACTACTGACCAACTACTGACTCTTGGTTTATTTATTTACTCTTGGATCATGAATCGTGGATCATTACAACGACTCATTCTAATCCACCTGCATTGTACATTGTACACTGATACTGCAGATTACAGTGATAAACTATGGTTGACAAAGTCCTTACGTATCCTTACGTACACAGCTGTTACACTCAAACTTCTACGTTACGTAACGTTTGCTTTCGATACTACAATCATTGACGCTTCTCTTTTCCATATTGCTATTTGACATTGATGCTACAATATGGACATTGTGGATTTATGATTTTGAAAGAAACTCTTTCTTTTCCATTTCAGCGTACCTTTTCCCATGTCCATTGTATAGTCGTTTGCACAACCAAAATTCAAATTGATCCAGAAAATATTACTGCTACAAAATAAGTAAGTTTTAATTTTAGTAACATGGATTTGAAAGCTGTTTAAGACCTTTGATACAGAGTACAGAGATTTTGGGAAATTCACGTAATGTAAGGATTTTTTTACTTTGAGTCCATGGAAACAAACTACTGCAGAAATGTATCCAATGACAACAGTTTCTTCCAGTCCAGTTCACTCATCGTCAGTTTTTTTGTATATTTTACAAAAACTTCCTGCTTGTTTAAAATAGATGATGAGATAAGTAATGTGTAATGTATTCTGCAATTTTATAAGTACTCTAGAGTTCTAAAATTCTTACGGTTTTACATAGTCAATATATAAAATGTATTGTGATCATCTAACTACAAACTACCAAACCGCAATAATTATGTGTGAATACAACACATTTATTATGTATTACGTATGTACACAATGCACACGCATACAAGTAGCATCATTTACTATGTGTATCTGTATTTATTGTTACAAGTAGCCGGGGGAAGTTTAACATTATTCAGTCATTGTGGTGTAAAACAAACCTGAGTGAATCACATAAACGCAGCTTGTTTTGTTCAATTCCTAATTAGTACTGTGCATGCTATTTGTTGAATACATAGTATATACATGTGTATAATGTGTAGATAAATGTATGATCATTACATTTTACATTGTATTTGTCAGATAATACAACATAAATTGACTAGGTAAAGGTTATGTTTATGCAAGAATTTATTTACAATGTGCACACTGCACACACAATTATTACTTTTTTCAAACTTCTTTACTGTTTACTGGCAAACTTTTTCAGCAGCAGCTCATCAGGATAATTTTTGTATACTTTAGGGCTTCGTTTGTACCTCATTTACATTCATGTCATTACTCCCTATATTCAGTTCCAAGTTTTGAGTGATTTTTCTTTGCATAATATAGTCAATAATATTGGTAGCCTATAATATCTGTTCGTGGAGGAAAGAGCTAGCGTCAAAAGTCAGGAATGAGCAACATACAATGTATACAGTATACAAATAACTAGGAGTTGAAGTGAACAAGAATAGAGTTACTTCAAGTGCTTGAATCGGTACACATGGACACAAAGATTTACAATTCTCATAGGTCATAAAGTCATTCGACATGAAAGAGTGCAATTTGCAATTATTAGCTCGTTATTTTTTCGTTTCAATTCATTTACTATTCATACATTGAAAATACCAAGTAGTCAGTCATATAATTGTGGCAACCCTATTTATTTCTTTGTGTTATGTATAGTCACGGATAAATATGCATACCGTAAAATGTATCGATTTAAATAGGTACACAATGCTACAAAATGGTGGAAGGTGGGATACACAACCTTACAAAAATATAACTCCAACTATAATAACTTGCTTCGAATATGTGGAAAGAGATGTCCGTAAAATTAAGAGTGGTTCAGGGAGCATGTTTTTGATTTGTTAACGCAGTAAATCTTCATCAAAACACAAATACAAAGACAATGGGCAGACAAGTTTTGTTCACAGAACTAAATTATGAGCAAGATTGTGAACTTCTGTTCAGTTCTCGATTCTCGAGAATCGAGGAATTTGAGTGCTTGCAATTTGCAATATGTTTGGAAGTGTAACTTTTAATATTCTTCATTTCATCTTTACCCTCACAAAACCATTATTAAACTTGCATAATACCTACATCTGATGTGCAGATACATTATACCTGTGGAGACACAGGATGCAAATTGCATTGTACATTGTAAAAATACATGTGAAACGTCCATCATCCATCGAGTATGGTGTTAAAATGTGAAGAATTTATTTGTATATCTACTCGGTATTTGATTGAAATAGTTAAGTAGTTTACATTTTGTAGCACCTGATTTGACTTAAAATTTACTACTACTTACTACTACTGTTTGCTACTGACTAGAAATGCAGTCTGGACTCTTGTACTTCTTTATACTTTGCTACCTGTTATTTTCATAATAAATTTGGACGGACATGTCATTTCTTTACATTCATAACTCCTGGCTGTCTTTTGGGAAGTACATTTACTTTGTTTTGTAAATTCATCGTACATTCAAACAAGTAGCACACAGGCACTTTCAGATTTTCTATAATTATATGTTGAATGTTGAATGTAGAATCTATCAGTAAAATAATTGGTGTCTTTTATAAATTCTGAGTTTTGCACCTGTGAAATATTATCAGTATTTGCTTCTGCAAAAAACAAAAGTTATGGATTATGAATATAAACATCAAAACACAGAGACAGAGGTGTGAAATAAAATACAAACGCAAATTCTAATGACAAGGAGAAGCGTGACTAAAATATTAAGAGGAAAAGTCATAAGTTTGTCAATAAGCGGTAGTGATTTTGTAGGTCTACGGTTAATAGTTTGAACCTTTTTCAATGCAATCCAGTCCAGGACAACCCAAAGCTGGAATTATGTGCACTACCCATTGCCCATTACACATACTTTTACCATCAATTTGAAATAAACTGAAATACTAATTGGATACAGCACGATTATTTGCTTTTGTTTTTTTGTGTTCTGTCTGCAAAAATCCACTGTTGATTAGAACTTAGAACAAAAGAATCAATGCCATCAACGATCAACGGCCAACTTCTTGTATATCACTATCAATTATCAATCTTTCTGAAAGTATGTATCTAAGTAAATAAAATATACAGATATAAAATAATAAACAACAGAAGACCAGAAGGAAATACAACATCAACATCAAGACTTCTTTTCTATACACACGGTTATTTGTAGGTTATTTGGTCTATTCACCTTATTTGTTTTATTTATGCAAAAATGTTAACAGGCTAAAACTCTTTCAATTTGAAAAGCAGATACCAATACCAGAAGCAACATTGATATTATTGCCCCAGCTAATCTTTCAGTTCAGTTCTCACTTCTCCGCATGAAGCTTTTTTGCAACTACTTCTGAATGACTTATGTGTGTTTTGCGTTAATTCGGAACATAAAACTGGATATACCTTTCAAGTACAATGTACAGTGTACACTCACCTTGACCACAAGAAACTTTACTTGTTGTAATTTTGCAAAATAATCTAGAGTTATAATTTATAATCTCATTATATACACACTCTTTTACATCGTTTACATTTTATATCAGAGACTCTGAGAATATTTTCAGTTTCCAATTTATTTTGTTTCAAGGACTGAATGAACTTCTGAATTCTCAATGTTTTTTTGGTGTTTCTTTCATTTTGTCATCTTCTTATCATCCTCTGATCGTTTCTCCGTTCAATCACTCAACAACAAGTGGTCTTTTCACTAATGAACAGGCAGCTGGCTAATTATTTTTTGCTTGTTAATTTTGTCAGACAGTTGTGAAAATTTACACCTCTTTGAGTAATTGCAGGTTAATTTATATTTCAGTTGAACCGCTCTAAACTCATTGTCTTTATAAAATGTAAAACGGATATGCTAAAAAAATAGATTATCCAAACATTTTGTTACGTGATGCTACTACATTTTACAGGAATTATTATTACATACAAAATTTTTTCAAGCATTCGGTATAGGTATCAAATATAACGATTTTATAAATAAAGATTTTCGATGAATCTACATCTAATTGTACTAAAACATAGTTTACAAATGAAAAAAGTGACCTTTGTACAGGATTCTGCTCATTGCTTTTATGATTTTAAACTAGTTGACTTGGAGTTCCAGACCTCGCATAATACATATTACGTAAAAATGATTTGCGGCTAAAATGCTCCATCTTTCAGCTTATTAGTACACGACACTCGACATAGTGGTGTGAAATATGTTCAATCGAAAGCATGTTTATGGTGTGTGTGTAGTGTGTACATAAAAAAAAGTTATTTATGTATCAAGAGTATCGTGATCATTTTATTAATGGTTAATTAAATGCTAATTGTAAACATTAAAAATCCAGGTAGGTGGTACACATCAGAAACTCTACAAAAACAATCTAATAAATTTTCCACTTCGCTGCTCACATCCATAACCAGATCGACTACATTTTTGCAAGCCATTTGTTTTAGTCAGTATAATATTATTCTGTACAACACATACATACATGTAGTTTGCCATTACAAAAATAGCCAAAGACCAAAGATTACAAATACATATGTATAAATGTTTTCCCCTTTTGTTATTAGATGAAGATTCTGATAAAATTTGTGGTTTATTAAGTTTCCTTGTTTGAAGCCCTGGAGGAAGTTCGGTCCTTCATGGATTGAAAAAAGTTTACACATTAACATTTAACATTTACACGCCGAGGGAGAAGGTATGCATTCATAATACATACATAGCACCAATCCAACCAATACAATACATTATATTATGTAAGTACGTGATTTGCATAGTGCACATATGTACTTTCAAATTTCCTGCTCCATGTATCATGTATTATGTGAGCTATTAACCATTAACACAAATACTATGCATTTTATAATATGTAAACTTATGGAAAATTTTTAGTACACGACGATTCGAAAAAAAATTGCATTTAGACAAAAATGAGTAATCTTCAAATCAGAGTACGTGGGGCTATTTTGCTTTATGTGTGCAAAAAATCATGGTATTATTATTATGATTCTATATCTACATTTTTGCCTTACAACTGTAAATTATGATTATGAATGTGGGAAGGTTATCGATTCAAGTTTTCTTAATACTTCATTTTCTATTTTCTATTGAAGTGTCTTCTAAACATTTTTATGTGTTAAAAACCAGTGACGCAAAGTACCAATTAAGAACTATTTCTTTTTATTGCTACACATCATTTGGTTTTTTTATATAGAGAAACAAGTTAAGAAAACACCTCGTTTTACATTTTAAGAAGTTTCTGTACACTGTACACTGTATAGTGCACTCTACATATGTTTATCATATCATAAGGTGCACTGGAAATCGCTGCGGGCTACAGAACTATTACAAAAAAACTCTTCAAAACAAACCATTTAATTATTTGACATTTGCTAATTATTAACCACTACTACTACTTATTCCAGTGGAGATACGTCTAATTTCTATTCATATGTATATTGTAGTTTGATTCTTAATTTAAATCGTAGTCACTATGATGATAGCGCTAAAGGACAAGTGAATGAAAACTTGCTAAAATACATTGCTACAGCCATTATTCTAGTACTCAGCCAGTACATTATTATAGAATATTCCTCTGGTACTTCAAAATCCTTATAGATTATAGAAGATTTGCATTAAAAATTAAAACTCAAGGCAGAACAAAGGACGGGAAATCCAGTCTTTGTTAAAATGTCCCGAATCAAAACAACATTGTAGTTGGTCCTGATATGTAAATTCAGTAAAATTTAGCCGGGTGTGCTCAAAAAACTTGTAAAAACAACACGGTATACAGTATACATATTACATATGCATGTATAACATATCCCGTTTTCCTAGTTTTCATCAATCACATCATCGTCATCACTTGAGAAAGAGCCGCTAATCTCAATCTGTCGGTCTGCCTTGTAGTCAAAAGTTTTCACTGTCAAAGCTCAAAGCTCAAAAGCATTCAAGCAAGTAAAAGTATTTAAAATGTCCATGTCATGGAATAAGAAGAAAGGAAAGAAAGAAGATATTTGAGACAGATCAAGAATTTACACCCTAGGCAAAGTTGTTACATTTTTTAGAATGAGAAAAAGATGTACAAAATAATTAACTACTGTTAAAACCTTTACAACTTTCATCTTCATTTTCTTCTGAACAAAATACCTACTTGAAGTTTAAAATTCCTAGTCTAGAGTTTAGAAAAGATTGAGTATACATTATTGTAAAGTTTACCAATAGGTTTACCTTATTTCTTCTTTGTGAAACCAAGTATTTTCAAAAACAAGGAATAGACACCTGTCTAAAAAAACAGAAATAAATGCATAGAAATTGTTTCTTCAAATTCTTTGCATATAGAATAAAAAAATCAGAACACTAGATGCAGAATAGTAATTTAAAGGATTTTCAAGTAACCGCATAAGAATAGTACAAAAGAAGAAGTCGTATCTTTATATGATTTTACATGACACTACACACTCCAAGCTACACTTTATTCGAATTCGATCATTCACAGAGCAGTAAGCAGATGGATTTGAAGATATATCTAATTTATGTACATATTACACGTATATATGCGGCAAGTGTTTTCAAGGTAAACCTCAATCTGAGAGTTGAGAGTTGAGATTTGAGATGCATTTATTTTTATCTTTTTTTTCTTCTCATTTCCCTCTCATTTGATCTGCTTTTGCTCCTCCTTGGACTACATAATTCATAATTCAAAACTGGTGATAATAATAATAATGAAATGTTGTAATTTATGTGTAAAGATCTCAATCTCATTGTGTTTATAGTTACATTTATTTTTGTAAATTATGTACAGTATACAAAATAAACATGGGTACAGGAGTACCTACAAAGGGAGCGAGCTAGACGAAACGAGAGATTACCATATTTTATTGAAGTAACTGACTTCTAAAAATATTATACTTCAGT
>JAQGBH010002883.1:0-22148 GCA_034698265.1 Sminthurinus aureus
TTTCTCTATGTTTTGGTATGAAAATGACTGATCTCAATTGAATATTTCCACTTAAAAACGTTAATATTTAAGGAGAATAAATTTCACGTCCATCCAGCAGGACTCTTATGGTAAGATAATGGTACTATATGGTACTATAATATTATTATGATCTACATTTTAGTCAAAATGTACTACTACACAATGTAAAAATTAATTAATATATGTACGATATACATACATTATACATAAAGAGTATTTATTTACGTATACGTATTATGAACTAACGTCAAGTCAATTGTATGAGTCAAACTAAATATGAGATATGCTGTGTGTAAGGGAAAGCAATATCGAGACTATTCATTGTATGAGTAACCAAACGTTTTTAATAACTGTAACTGTAAAAATCACTAAGTAACATAATATATAATACCATAATATAAAATGCACTTTACACTTTAATTAAGATGTAAGAATATTATAACAAAGTGTATGACTTTTGAGTAGATATCAAAAAAGGAATTCCACAGTTGAACGCGAAACTAATAATCTAAAATGTAACATGTATAACATTATTATACGAGTAATATTTAGTGTATGTCCCACGTACCATGTTTTTACTTGCTAGATTTTAGTTGTTAGTATAGTATATGGCTAGTTTTTTAGTTTTTAAAATTTTTTTCTAATTGAACTAATTCCAAATGACTTTGTTTTGTACTTGTAGATGTTTTGAATTTACGTTTGTTTTCTTATTATAGGAAAAACTTGAATTGGTTTTGTTTTAGAATTCATGGACGCTTTGTTTTTTTTCTTACTGTAAATGGTGAATGACACGTTTGTTTTTCTTAAAAATTGTTACCCATTCCCAGATTTGCTTTTTTGTGACATTTTATTGGCAAAAATAAACTCAAATTACTTATAAAATAAACCTACCTCCAAATATATTATATTCCCGAATTTTTACAGTGTAAGACGGTGAAAGCAACTTAAAAAGAATCTTTTACAAAAAACATGAAATGCATAATAGTTAATATTAAAAAAGTGCAAGTGATTTTCTATAGAAAAATAGTGAATAGAATATCCTTTTGTTCTATCCAGCTCCGTATCGAGAATCGAGACGTCATAAAATATGATGTCTCTCTGTTTACAGTAAAAGGTAGAAAACGTCATCATCTCCAAAGTTGAAAATAAAAAATAGTCATTTTCTGCATAATTCAACATGCATAACAAAAAAATCATTATTTATTAGAATTTAAAAGTGTGTGGTATCCCCTTTCAAGTGTTTTTCAATTTGCATATAGATGTACTGCTATACATTTAGATGGCGTATAAAAAAGGTGTAGATCGAAAAATAATTAACAGGGAATATCATTATACGAAACAAAATCATATAAATCACAAAATCTTTCGTCAATACACTATGATACAAAAGATACAAAATGTAATAATATTATTATTATTTAATAATATACAAATTATATATTGTACAGAAATGGACCATTCCGTCACGGATAAAGTGGTAAACTTAAGAGAACCTTGTATACATGATACATAGTCAATATACATAATACATAATATGTAAGTTGTTAAAACTGTAAAATAAATACGCACTTTTAATAAGATATAATATATAATCTGCGTACTGCGTAGCTAAACTGGAGTTTTGTACGTTCTGGTACTTGGATATTACTTATTATGATTACAAATTATTGTTATTCACACATTGGTATAATACTAAATATAAAAGAGATGCAAACATATTATACTATTACTTGACAGTATACATCCGTGTTTTTCAGATGCATACAAACACATTATTTTCAATAATTCAATTACTATTCTTTCGGAACGCGTGCGTTGTTAGTTGTTAGCTATGACTTACTAAGATAATAGAAAGTAAAAGGAGAAGGAATGGAAGGATGATGTAATACTATTATGTACACTAGATTCTAAACGGAGAGAAAGGGATGTGAAAGTGAGTAAAAGGGTGCGTATCTAAATTCTGTTTCTGTATAAGTGAGTTTTGTATGCATGTCTGAAGAGGACACGAGACAACAGAACATTGTGGAACTCATTAATCTACGTCAAGTGTGAAAATTGAAGCTCTTCATACTTCATACCAACTACATTAAAAATCACAAGCATGTAGGACATACAACATACATGATACATATGGGACACACAATTTACATAGCGCATTATTTTATCTGTATGTATGCATGTGGAGATAGATTTCAATTTTCAATACGGAATACGGAATTTACTTATGGATGAAAGCTGAAATTAGAAATAATACAATTACACATTATGCAAACATTAACCATAAAATTAGTGTAATATAAAGCAATGTGTATTTATATGAGAGGGTTAAAATCTGGAATGAAATTATAACTATACATGATATATATGATATACATTTAATATTATAATAAATTGTAAGATATATCTAATAATTATTATAGATAAGTTTACTAATATAAGTCTAATGTATTCTCATCCGTATGATGATTTTATTCAATGATTGTATGATTTTGAGAGCAAGAGGATCTATATGTTACAAACTATGAATATGTACCTAAATGTGTAAGTATGGATGTAAAGTACGTATGTAAAAAAATATGAATAAGAAAAACATAGAATAAGGACATTATTATACACAACAAATAATGATGAAAATAAAGGAATGAACATATACATATACGATCTACTATATACGATGAATTTGAATAATTCTCTGCCAGAATGTCATGAATTTTTTAATCAAGTACCGGTAATTTAATCAACACATAAACGGTACCCTTTACAATGTTTCCACTGCTTTAGTTTCTATTTTCTTTTAAAATGCAAACTACATCCGCTATCTTAAGCTAAACAAAACATGAGCATCCACAATTCACAATCTGCATGGAAAAACTTGTGACGGTTGGCGTTTGTCAAATACTACTACTTGTATTTCTATTTTCAATTCGTATTCTATTTTATATCTGTATTTTCCGTGTTTTCAGCTCAATAAAAAAACATCATGCTACGTCATAAGTCATAAGACTTTTCTTTATTTTGATTTAAACTAAAAAGTATGCACCAATGAGCCTATTTAGTTTTTAGCTCGTTACATATTATACTTACTTGTATTAGTTGTATTAGGTTGAGCTGTCCTTTTACATCTCTCTTCTGTAGTTTCTTTCTGCTTACCCCAAACCCCGTGCATATATATGTAGAAGAACTGAGTGGCTTTCTCCGCTACGAGTGAAAGCTTATCAAATTTATTGCCTATTCTATCCATCGCAACATCGACGTAAGTTAGAAGCGTTAAAGTACCATTACAAGGACTTTCCTAAGCTCTCCTATATACTCAATTCTGGAAAAACTAAACAATGATCGTAAATTTAGACCAAAGACGGAAAGCACGGAATACGCCGAGAGCCGAGCATACCCAGTTATCCATGTAAAATGCAGAAGAACCATAATATACAAAGTTATTTACGTAAGTTGATAAAATCCAAAATCTAGAAATCTGCTTTTCCTGAAAATACATCCACGGCAAAATAAAAAGAGAAATCTCTAGTCTATTATGTTGTTTTTTCAAATTCTTTACAGATTTTCTTAATTTCTTTCTTCTTAATTACTCTCTCTTGCCTTTCGTCTGTCGTCTTTGGTCTTCAATCTCATTTTTGTATAGTTTCTGCAACTTTCAGATTTGAAAGAAAAACATTAAATATCAAATTATTTATTGTAATTTGTAATGGTTGTGCATATATTGTAAAATGGAAATGTTCTGTAGTAGTTCCAAGTTCCAAATGGCAAGAGTTTTGGTTATTGACTGACAAGTTCTTTTTCTTTCATGCGTATTTAGCATTTACAAAGTATTATGTATTGTACATTGAATTTGGTTGTTTACAGGAAATTTGCATGACGAATTAACTATTGATTTCTTTTGAGATTAAAAAGTCGGAAGCATGGTTAATCATGGAAATTACATGGATGACAGAACAAGAGCAAGAGAAATCGAAGGAACAATTTTGTATAAACTGTGATGCCGCTGATATTAAATGTTGTCTGGATACTGTATAAACTGTATACTACATGTGTACTCTCAGAATATGCACATAGTAATGGGATAGGAAGAAGAAGGAAAGTGAAGCAACCATGATTTATGGAACCAAACGATTCATTCAAGTGAATAAGGAAATGACTAACAATAATAGTTTGTTTTTCATGACTACACCCAAGTCAACTGAAACATTCTCCATTCTTCATTCAAAATTCAAAGCGCTCCTTCATCCTGCAGACTTTAGACTCCAAGATTTTTCGATTCTAAGATTCTAAGGCACGTGCAGATGTTCCGAAAATCAACAGTCGCAAAATTTTCAGATTACGAATATAATAACATACGACTTTAGTCTGAAGTTCTACATTCTGTTTAATCTATATTTAAATAGTACAGCAAATATAAAATACAATTCACCGTTTTACAGCATACAGTCCGTATTCTACGAGCATGTTAAAAATTTTAACCTAAAATTTCAGGATTTTTCCCCGTGTATGGTGTATTGTGTCTTTAACCTTTTTATACATCGAAAATAACAACAGGAAGAATTCTCATCCATTATCCCCCTTTTGAAATTCAATTTCTTATTTTTAGAAATTTTAAATTTAATTTTGCTTTTTCTTTTTCGTTCTGTTTTGGCACAGTGAAAACTCCTCTTTAAGATCGGTCATGATCTGGAGTTAAAATCTGATAGTTCAGATACAATCTACAATGTTATAACGGAATCAAAATGGAATCAAAATGTCAGGAATTAGAACTGTAATATTTTCATATGATCCCTCCTGAATCCTAATCTTAATAGAACAGTAACTCTCTCTCTCTCTCTACTCTCTACTTCTTACGGCGTACTTTCTCCTAAGTCCTATTTATTTCTTCTTCTTCTTCGCGGTCTAGTACATTTTGAATCTTGATAGTTGATAGTACATTTAGATTTTAGATTGTACATACAGATTTGGAACAAGAAACTTACACAAGCACGTCAAGACTTATTCCTTAAAATTTACTTGCGTTCAAGTGCCCTTTGGAAAATCTAATGTGATGTGGTTGCGTTGTAAGAGAGAATAGAGTGGAAAGTAAAACGAGGGCAGAATACACACACCACCCAAGACTAGACGCAAGACTCAAGGCACAAGACACAACAGACAAGAGGCGTACTTGACAATGATAGTAAGTCAGTAAATTTCGATGGAAGGACAAAATAAGGAGAAAAAATACTAAGACCAAAGTTTCAAGATAGTGTTTATAACGATACACAGGACAAGTGTAAGCTGTACAGTGTACAGTACATAGTACATAGCGTAATAGCGTGCATAGTGTATAGGGTAAGAGATAAAGAACAAAAGTATCATACTTGTGTCCCGACTTGTACTTGTACTCGTACTTGGTTAGCTGGTGGATTGGTGGACCGGCGTTTTAAGTAAGACGGAAGAAAGAAGCTTGTGAAGGACCTGATGCGGAAAAAAAGATGTTACGCCTTCAAGCTAGCTTTCTCTTATCGGGCAAGTGTGCCATAATTATATGGTCGCCTAATGCCTCATGCTTAATTATTCTACAGTACAGTACACAGTATTTGGTGTATAGTTGAAACTAAATTGGCTTTTTACTCCCGTTTTCTATTATTTTCTTTACTTTTCTATTTTGCTCATCGACAATGAAATGAAGACAACAACAATGTAAATAGAAAATCCAAATCCAAACACTCTGTTGAAAAATAGTGCAAAACCACGTACTATGTAAAATATAGAACAAAACTACATAATAACTAATAACTTGTCGAATAATTTTTTAAGTGTATATTTTTGACATTCAGAATTCACCTGTTGTAAAACTCTGTAGTTTTACACATTAAAAAACTGTAATCTAAAATAAATCTAAAACATACAAGGTAAAAAGTACAAACGAGCCGTGGTTTTGTTTAGTGTATTTTTGTGTAGAACTTCGTGTACTTATGTATTATGTATGGTATGTGAAAACGTGATAATATCATTGAAAAATATGACACAAGTCTGTAGTAGATACTTAAGGCAAAACTACATGCATGATGACCGCAACAATACAGCTTCCCCAAGGGGATGAGAAAAATCTTGAAGCTCAGTTGATCTTCACATGCTGATTGCTGATACTCATAAAAAGTGGAAGAAGACGACAAAAAACTCCACGTCAAGTTCAACTGACGATGAAAATGCGAAGTGTCTTAGATGTTTTCCGTAAATACATTTATTAGTACAACCATGGACCATGCTGAATGTAAGTATACTTTGGTTGTTAGTGTGGCTGAGTACTCTAGACTCTAGACTCTAGAGGAAATGCGGTTACGGTGGATGGATGACCAAGTTCGGTACATATTAAATTACATTATACTATACGTATGTAGCACGTAGTTGAGGAAGGGTTGAAGTAACAACTTTCACTTCCGACTGCCTCCTGATGTTTCTAACTTGTATCATAAAACAGCATCAGATTATGTAACATAATTAGTAGTGAGTATTAGATGTGTCTAGTGTCGAGTGTCTACTTTTATCCTTGTAATATGAACGGGTTAATTTCAAATATAAATACTTGGACATAATAACAGAAGGGATTTTGGATACTGGAATCTGGATTAGGGATTCCAAATTCCCATTCCCAGGGAACTTGAATGTATTTTCTAGTTTCTAGTTTCTTCTTCTTCTTTTTCTGCTCGGACTTCTTCACTCTAAATGCTAATCCTGATCATCATCAAATGAACCACTAGCCCCATTTTGGGACTTTCTTAGCTTAACATAAGTATGTACTTATATGTACACATGCACGTACCTACTACATTCATGAGCACATGACTACATGGGAAAGCTTCGCGAAATATCCCATATCCCATATACGCGTGAAAATCTAACAGCTTGCAACAAAAAAAATCAAAGCCTAACTTTTAGACCATAAAACCTCAGTTTAGATTATGCACATACTTAAATGTATACCCAATTTCCAGTTACATGGAGAAAACATTATCCCCGGTTTTCATTACCATGTTCATTTCATTCCATGTACATTGTACATCTAGTTAATGTGGTAGTCCAGTTACCCAGAAATTACCCGGTCTGTGATACATTTAGTACGATTACAGCACAAAATGGACTTTTGATTTGAAGTTTAAACTTTTTTGGGAATCAAGACTTTAGACTCAAGACATAAAAATTAAACTCTGTCTTCTGTCTTTTTGTCGAAAAAAAAAGAAATCTTTATAGTTTTCTAGGCATGTTTTTTAGGCATGTGAGTAAAAAAAGAGGAAAAAAGGATACAAAATAAATAATGAATTGATGATGACATTATTTCCTACAAGAACACAATAAAAGTATAAAGAATAGCCACTTGTTTGTCATCATCATCAAGATGGTCTTTGTATTTTTGGAACGAGTTGCCAGTTGTAATTTCCTCCATTGGTACTTTTTGTACCATTTTTTCTCTTGATTAAAGACTAATCGGAATGAAAGAGTTAAAGTCGAAAGTCGGAGAAAGGGGAAGAAACCGACTGTACAATATATATGTACAATGTACATACGCATATCCCCAGTAATTACAGCAAAAGGTCCAACTTACTTCCACTCACAAGTCAATTCTTCATACAAAGATACACACAAATGTTAGATATAAGACGTACCTAATATATGAGAATGATATAGAAGTAGAACCAGAACTAGAACTGGAATTGGAATGTCATAACCTCTAAACTCAAGACTCGAGAATCTAGAATCTCTACTACAGTCAACTAAGCTAAGTGGATTTTCTCTACTTTTGGACTAAAGGCATTACTTTTTCCATCATAAATACTTGCGATTAGCTGAGGCGGAAAAGATTTTTACTCAAAAGGAAACAGAAAGTAGATTGGACATTTTGGATCTGGACCTGGACCTGGTTCTGGAACTCGACCCGTTTTTCTTCCTATTCGCATCATATCACATGATTTTCTCGACGCTTTCCCATTCGCCATTCACCATTAAGTACGGAACAAGTGCGTGGATGAACAACTTGTGACTTGTAACTCAAGCTTGCTCATTGCTCGTCTTTTCACCTTCCAATGTTCAGTGTGCAATCAATACATGATCTCAATGCGTACACATAATTCGTCCATTTCTATCGGATCAGATTCCCACTTCACATCTTCATCCAGAATCAAAAAGTTGTTCTTGAAATCAGAGTCAGATCAAGTCAAAAGCCAAAGATTCCAGATTCTAGATTCTTGTTTCTAGATTTACTTGCTTTCTCAATAGTCACATTCAATTCATTCATCATCATTATAGATTCTATCGTTTCCTATCTCACTCCATCTTCATTCATTTTTCATCATTTATCTCATAAGTCTGTCTGGATTAGCACAAGTGGAAACAGAAAAAAGTAGTAATCTAAAACCCATTTCCGATTTCTGATTTCTGATCTTTAATTTCCAATGGACTAGAGATAATTACAAAAAGGTAGAACAACCATTTTTTCAGCTATGAACAAGAACGGAAGAGCAATCAAAAACATAATTTCTTGTGCTGTAATTACTTCTCAATATTGAAAAAAAAAACGGAAATTGTTACTGAAAAACCGGTACATCTCATTTTGTTTTACGCACAGTAAAATTTATGAATAATGGTGAAAAATGAAATAGAATTAGAAAGGAAAATCCCGCCATACGTAAACCTTCCACATGAGCTTTCGCCGCTTTCGGTATCTCATTTTAGACATGCCTTTTTCGATTTCTACTTTTCCTCATAAAAAATTAGCAAAAGAAATCTGTTTTTCAATTGGTTGTTTTCATGCTGTAATCTTGAGCTTTGATTAATTTTAGCTAGAAAGATAGTGATAAATTTTAACGCTTCGATCTTCGACAATGACAATTTTTATCGTGTGTTTTTCTCGAATTTTCGGATTTTGGATTTCGGCAGTGGAAAAATAAGGAGGACGGAGGTACAATGGAATGTAAAAAATGGGAAAATGAAAATGGCAGGGCATAAAGGCTCATTCCTAATTTGTACATATGTGACATTTTTGTTCCTTATACATACTTTTACACTTGCATTTACCATTTACAATGTACAATTTAGTGGAACTGAAATCCATTGTTTTAAAACGTTTTTTACTTTTTAGTGAGTGAACTTTGAGCTTTGAGTTTGAAAAAAAATGCTTTTATAAAGTAGAATCATTTCTTGGGGCAAAAAAAGTGGGATCACGGGATCAAATACGTAGATGTACAATGTACAACGTACTTTACTTGTTCAATTTACATTGTATGTGCATATGGTGTCTAAATCAAGGAAGAGTAAAAAGATGGGAGAGTTTTATCCAAGGTGACAACCCACGCTGTTTCCGTTCTCTCCCAGATTCTAGATTCTAGATTCTAGATGTACTTACCTACCTTCTCTTTCTTCTTCTGCTTTCACTTTCGTCTTATCCAATTCTTTTAACTAATCGTGAGAGTGAGGCCAAGTAGAACAAACTGCAACTTAGACACTAGAAACTAGAAACTGGAAACTAGACAACATCAAGAATCTATCTGTCTTCTCTCTATTTTCTGCTAAAATGTACAGTACGTACTGGACAGAATACAACGCACCAAGTATAACTCTGAGACACCAAAGTACTCATATCTTGCTCCTCTCATTAGGAAGCGAAGCTGAATATTGTAAAATGTCTATGTACAATTGAGTCTGCCATCTAAGGGTAACTTTGGAACTTGTTAGTGGCGCAATCTAGCGGTAAAATTTTCAAACAATAGTGAACTAGTTTGAGGTACATGGCAATTTTTTTGTAACGACAGAGAGACAGGACTTCTTCTTTTTATAGTCAGCTTCGCTTCTGGAGCCTAAACCATTTATACTTTACTATTCCACTTTTGCGTAATAGGTACTGCAGTTAAGAGATGTCTATGATCTAAGTCAAGTGTTTTACAAGTCTACAACAAGTACAAATATGCAACAATAAAGGAACAGAAAGGAAGAGGATAGAACAAAAGAGCCAAAAAATATAATTTAATATGCTACACTTCCCCCGTAAAATTTCTGTTCTATTTTAGCGTAGAAGGAATAGGGCACAAGTCACAAGAAACAAGGTTTCTGTAGCAATTTGACAATTTGAGGGAGAAAAGAAAGATTTCGAGGGAAATACATTACTGTGCTCAATGGAGAACAAACAAGTATTCCATACATCAGCTTCCCTTTTTCTCTGCCACTGGTATCTCTTATAATATGTACGTACTATATAGTATAAAGCTATATACATATAGATTTCCTCTTACAAGTGCCGATGGTCAGGACTAAATATAGTGAGAATCTATCTATCTACTGTCTACTGTCTACACATAACTTATATTATGTTAGTTACATACCTACAATATACGATGTATAGGTAATAAAATAATACAAGTGTCGTGAAATATGGTATAAATATGTTACATAACAGGGGAAAGTAGAAGCAAAATTTCAAATACAGTCCACTCTCCTCCGTTCTTTCAAAAATGAACAAAAAGGTTGATTCCTTTCTTTGTGAGCGTTTGAGTGCGTGTATGTATTAGGGTCTATGGTACATAGTATATACTACACATATTATACATTATACATGTGTGACTACTATTATGTATTGGCCAAATAGAGTGTTCTAATGTTAAAGGTTAGTACAAATCTTTTGAATTTTCTCTGTTCTCCTTCCTGACTCTTTCCTTACAACTTACAAGTACAGCGATGACTGAAACCACCGACATTTTTTCTCTGTCTTTGGTCTTTGGATTTTTCTCCTTCTCCATCTTGTTCTTGTTCTCTTGGTTCTTCTTCGATCTTGGTCCCTTTCAACAAAATCTCATGGATGGAGGATTTGACTTGGAGTTATCTGTTATCTGCCATGGAATTGGAAATAATGTCCATTTGTCCATTTTAGATACTTTCTATTTTCTACCACTCACTACACAGCGTCCGAAAAAGGGGAAGGAATTGTGAACCGTGAATCAAGAATCGAATCTAGCATCGAGACTCTAGACTCTAGACTTTAGACTCGAGATTCCAGATTCTAGACATCTAATTGTACGTGTTAGTGTAAGTGTGCAGTATATCGAAATGGACAGATCTGGAGAAAAGGATCCAGAATCCAGACGCAGTCATCCATACAGATATAGAACATAGAACATTGAGCATCACACCACACCTATCAATCTAAATAAAATTTGAAACTAGTCTAGACTCTAGACTCTAACTCTAGAATCTAGAATCTAGACAGCAGCCACATGCTCGTACATGTCCGTACATAAATACACCTGCTATAGATGGTTTGGCGTGGGAAATTGATTAGATTCACATATCGCATCTCATCTATCCTTTTTCCTATCGCAAACCCATCACATCATGAGACCAAGAGAGAAAAGAGAGAGAGAGCATGAGAACGCCGCAATTTCTCCCATCACAAGTTACAAATTCGAATTTCATCTGTCATCACATCCCACTGATCTGATGAATAGTGCAGAGTATTGCGAAATCTTAAATCTAGCTCACGTATGTACAAAACACTCTGAACATTGAACATGTTGTATACTTCTTTTTGTAACATAAACACATATCCACGCCTGCATGCTTTTGAGCTGAACTAAACTAAACTGATCTGATCTGTGGTGCTACTATGAAAGGCCAACTTGCTGTTGCTTTCCTCTTTTCCACTTTTATACGTTACGAGTTACGAACCTTCTTTTTTATTCTATTCTAAAAGTTTTATAGCCTACTTTCTCCTTTTCGTTACATCATTACACTGGAACTGGAACTGGAACGGGAACTCTAAAGTCTACACAAGTTGATTGATGGCGAGACGTATACATTTTTGATTGGTTCAATTTCTCTTTACTCGTTACTCTGTACTGTAATGAAATTTTTTATAATTTTTCCACCACAAACCACAAGTAAGATAAAATACGTCAGTTTTATTCTATTTCTGGAATATTTCTGTGAGCTAAGGAAATTGGAAATGGGAAATCCCCATTTCCCATTTCCTCGGCTTCAAGAAATAGATTGATCAAAAACACATGTAAAAAAGTCCTCAAAAAGTCTTTTAACCTCACCCTCATCACTTTTGACCAATTTCTCAGGCTTCAAATAATTTTTTAAAATTTTGGTCATCGTTCAAAGTTCAAAGTTATTACATAATATTTATTATTTATTACACAACATGAACTAATCATCACTAGCGATTCAGTAGCCAGTGTCTTCCGTGTATTTTGTGAAAATATTCATCTTATTTATCTTATTCATCTTTTACTTGTTCAAATGCTTAATGCTCAGCGTGAGTTCTCTTTCAAGGTCCAGGTCTAGGTTTCTAGGTTTTGGAACAAACACAAAATAGAAAATACAAAACACAAACACTCTTTTAAGTAAAACGTTTTCTAGATTCTAGATATTTTCCACCTTTTGTCTACAACTACAAGTAAATGTAGACTGTAGAATGTAGAATTTAGATGCAGAGCAAAAGTCCATAAATAAATAAAGGAGGCGAGCGTCACCACTGCAGACTACCACTGAGTGGAACGCTCCAGGGAATAATCTGAATAAATTTTAGCATATCAAATAAATGAAAATTTGAGATAAAAAGTACAAATTTGTCTTGGAGCGAGACAGATATGCATAAAACATAAAAGTGAGAAAAAGAGAGAGCGAGAGAGACTGCACTGGGAACTTGAGAATTGGGTATTTTTACGTGCATACACAATACACAAACACACGATGCATGATTGTAACAGACTCTAGAATCTAGACTCTTATGCAACTTGTATATTGTATTTTAGCGTTTTTATTTGAGAATCATTGTAAACTGAATTAGAGATTAAAGGTTACACATTTATGGAAGGATATGTTCAATATCAAATACACAAGTATATACAACACAACACGCACTCACACGCATCTTGTATTGTGTATCGCGTATCGTGTATGGCCCCAGTTTTGAAGAGCTTATCTCACTTGTAACTTGTACACTGTACACTGTTGTACACGCATGCAGATGAACAAGAACAATTTTACGAATGTAGGAATGGGAATTGAAACGGATTCAGAATTCATGTTCAAATTTAGAAAGCATAAAATCAGAAATGCATGCACAACTTTATACAGTAAAGATATGCACAAGAAGTTGTGTTGTATTCTGGTGTGTTGTGTTGTGATGTGTTTATACAACATGTTATTTATATTAGCGTAAAAACAGAGCGTTAAGAGTTCTGTTGATAGAGACTAGAGACTGGAGACGGGGGAAGAAATGGAGAAATGGAGGGTTGAAGAATAATGAAAATGAAATGGAGAAAGAAATTAAGGAAAATTTATACAGTTATTAGGAAGGAAGAGTACACACTACAACCATACGATATGTAAACGTGTAGTCGTATGCTACGTCACTCACAGGGACAGAACTAAAAGAGCTGCATCTATAGAAGGGAACGTTGAGCATTGAGCATTGAGCGTTGAACATAAGACTGGAAACTGGAGACTGGACTGACTGGCTGTTTGTGTGTTTATAATGGAAGAATTATTGTAGTTGTGAATAAATAAGGAAAGTAAATTGGACTCTGAGTTACGCGTGTTTCTCAAGTGTAATTGAGAGGAAACATGCGAAAAGTAGATCAGGAGAAAGGGAGAGCAAAGCTTTTCTTCCCTCTTTCCCCTTGCTTTCTGTTTGTGCTTCTGCTTATGTTTGTGCATCTGCATAATATAGTCAATAGTGTAATATCTACCTATGGACTATGGACGTACCAAGAATGCCTAGTGCCTAGCAATTACAGATTACACATGTATACATGCTTCATCTACATGTAAATTGTATTGGACGCATTTTGCTTATGTATGCTGTATTTAAAATAGTCGGATATATTCCTACTGAAGACTGAGGAAGACGAGGAAGAAAACAACAAGACGAGAAGGAATGAAATATACGAAAGATTTGCTTTGGAGGGGAACTCAAAACTCATCGACACGGAAGTTTACAAACGGTTTGTTGTATTCTTTTCATTCTCTCTCTCTCTTTTGCTTTCTGTATGGTGGTCATCTTTCATTGTCTCGATTCCGATTCCGATTCACACACAAAATATTGTATTATGAAAACCAAAAATCTGGACTATTTTATTACAATGTGTTCATTTCCACGTCCTCGTCATTTTTTTGTCATGCATGCAAAACATTAAAATAACACACAAATGCATTTATTTGTCCAATGTCCATGCTCCATACTTCTTCCAAATAATTCATAATATAAGCAACTGCATGCTTATAATAAAATAGCTCACCAAATCATAAATAAATGCCTGGAAATTCTTCATTACTGAATTACTATTGGCTCGTAAGTAGCATTGACAGATGACATGCAATTCTCATCATCCACTACATTTACTAGTTGTTTACTACTATATTGTCAATTCTATTGCCGTAGTGTTTTCCTATGTCTTTGAAAGCTACTCTGTGTATTGTTCAACTTTTTCCTGTTTCAATTGAAATGGGTTGTAAAAATATAGGTGTACATTTATTATACAAAAACAGAAATTTGCTAAGTGGCCAAAATGTTTAACGTTACAAAAATGCGTTTTACCATTTACATATTCAAATTGGCACCGGCGGAAAGTAATAAAAGCAAAACAAAAATTGAGGGTATGCGTGCCAAATCCTGAGCAAATCCCGCTCACCTGCTTTTATTTAAGCCTACATGTTTATGCTCAATTCAATCAGCTATAGTATAAAAAGGATTTAGCTTGTAGAGAATAATTTGAGGTTAATTTTTAATAAATTTACTGAATGTACAAAATACAAAACACAAAATACAATCCTTTTTTCGTTTTTTAATTTATTTTACCCCAATCTTGCCACTGCTGTATACTGTATGATGTATAGCGTATAGTTCAACTAGTTGGTTAGATGTTCCTACAGGATAAAATTTGTAAGTTATTCCAATCTGTAATAGTCGTAGAATATTTATTTTCCTCAAAGAAGATTGATGTAGTCTGATTTTGTGACTATATTCGCTATTTCCTATCGAAAAACCGATCAAACATGTACAAAATACATACATGCCATAATATATATTATGCCGTTGCCACGTACTATGCACTGTATACAGTATACTAAAACTATTGAGTAAGGAGTATGGAGGGGAAAGAAAAATAAATCGCTTCCCCTTTAACTTTTGTTTCCAGTAAAATGATGACTTACTTGAAATTTCAATCGGACACATGAAATCGTCATACAGGTGGACATTCGTGTCTGTATTACTCCAAACTCAAATTTCAAACTCCAAGCTCCAAGTGACTATTGACTTGTGACATGACAAAAAAATGTAAATAATATATTATGTTTTACATGTACATTCACCAAAGGACTTTATAAATTTAAAACAGAATTGTGTATGCGCCGTATGTATATAATATATAATATACTGTACACATAATGACTTAGTAGTTTACATGCCCTTATTTTATGTTCATAATATATGCACACTATTTACTAGTTCATTTAACAACGCATCAAATACGATGAATTGCCGTTGCCGTTTCTGTTCCTTGTAGCACCGAAGCTCACCTTCGTATTTCCTTCATATTTTGGTTGTTGATAGCACTCATAAAATGCCAACGCCTTCCGTCCTTTCAATATTTTACGAGTCTCACTTTCTTCCCTTTCCCGTACCTTTCCATGAATGTATATCATAATATATGCCGGTTTCCACTGTACACCGTACACTGTACACGTCTTTTTCATTTCTCCTTGTACCAAAGTCTATTTTTTCTTTACAGCTTGGTGGTTTTGTGGGAGTTTGTTCCTTCCTCCACTTCTTTTTGTGTTTTCCCAGAATCCAGAATGTTTCACCAGTCTATCATTTAATCCCTCGGCATGTTTTTTATTTGGGACTCTAATTTATACAACCGTCATAAATATTGTACACTGTATGGTTTGTGTAGTGAGCTTTTTGTAATATAGAACTGTAAGATGTATTATGCATTATACATGCTTTAGTCTATAGTTTTATTTTGTTTGAGAGTAATATTATAATGAGTAATGAGAAAGCTCAAATAAGGGAGTTTTATGCTGTGGCCATATCTTTATCTTGTTATATTACTTTAAATATGATGTGTAATATAATATTATAGGTTGTGTATTTGTGTATTGCGTTTAAAAGGGTGTAATATAGTTAGTCAGCAGCATGCTTATTTTTAGGAAGAAAACGGAAAACCCCAATAAAAGCCGTGTAAAGATACTTGCTTTGCTAATATTTTTGAGTTTTGAGTTTCGAGTTTGGAGGTTTAGCTTCTTTGAAAATATATAAATTTGTGTGCACAGTACACATAAAACAGATCGTTCTCTAACTTACTAACTTATTCACCTAAAGTAATGATCCTTGTACAAAATTATGTTTCCAGTTTCCAGTTTGGAGTCTAATGAATATATAGAAACGTAATAAAACGTGTAAACATACTTACTTACAAATTCAAATACTTTTGCTTAACTCTTTAGGTGAAACGTCTCTCCATTATTTCTCTATTTTTCTATTTGATCCTTCTTGTCTTTTATGATTAAATTCGAATGCATTCTCATGTCAATTAGTCGACAAAAGTTCTTGCAGGGAAAATACTAATTTAAAATTTACAGAACAGTATCTACAATAGCTTTGTCATTTGTTAGTTTCAGTGGTGGCATGGAAAACCACAATGTTTCTGCGTCAAGTATTCATCATTTATTCATCAAAAACTAGCCACAATTTGGTTATTTGGTCAACACTTGTCTTTTACCCGTAACATTTTAATTTCACGCCTCATCTCATTTAGTAACTTGAGACTTGAGAAGTGAGAAGTCAATGGAGTTCATTATGAACCGAGGTGAAAATAAAAACCGAATGTTGAATTTTTTAGTGTCCGTTTAGTTGTCCAAAGTATTATTTGCTTATAATTGTTTTTCCTATTAAAGTTATAGAAAAACTCTACTACATTTTTATTATTACCATCAACGATTAAAACGTTCAAAGCTTTCTGCTATCGAAAATAGAAAGAAATGATGAGAAGAGTTGTATTTAATTATTCATTTTATTTATAATTCATAACTTGTTCGAGAGTAAGAGAAGCTACAACTCTGAAACTAAAAATTTCCACCAATTGTCACTTTTATTCTGCTATGCAGACATTTCAGGATTTGACAGGAGCGCTGAAACCGCGTGCTAAACTGTATTCCACCCCTACACCGTTCATTCAACGTATACTTGTACATTTCACAAGTTAAGTGGTATATATATATACATTGTACATGTTTATTTGTTCTTACCATTAATTGTTTGACTAGCTGGAGACTCGAGACTAGAGACTGGAGACAGAAGCTAACTGAAAAGTCAACAAGAGGGAAGTGAAACAGGAAGGGGTGAACGTGAAAGTGTTTGTACGTATATACACTTATTATCTTATTAAAAGTACACGGTATGTTGTGTAGTATACTCAATATCACACATATGTACAATGTACAATGTACATCCTAGCTCAAATTAATTGTTATTGAAGAGAAGGAAAGGCGGAAAGTGAGGAAGGGGAAACAGGACGACGACAATGCCTTTACAAGCTATAATTCCAATTCTCCTGGATTCTGGACTTTTGTCCTTTGTTACTGCTTTCACGACTTAAGAGGAGAGTTGATCCCAGGCCAAGCCAAGCCAAACCAAGTCTAGCTAAGCTAAGAGCAGAAACATAAATGCAAAGGGAGAGTAAAGAGTAAACCATCGTCAAGATCTAGCGTATAAAGTAGAAAGACATAAGAAGAGACATTAAACACAATATATCATAGCTAATAGCTGTAGAAATGTGGCAGTTGTTTAAGAACAGCGTCAAGACAAGAAAGCAACAAGAACACAAGACACAAGTGTAACTGTATTAGTACACACTGTATACTTACAGCACAACACCAAACATAGCGGCATTGATTGATGCAGTTCCTTTCCACTGACCATTTACCATTTACCGTCCCTTTCTCCTTCCATGTTAGCGTCAACAGTCAACCGTCAACACGACAAATTAGCAAACAGAGTAAGTCGTAAATCGTAAGTACCAAACAAATATCAAACATCAAATAGTGAATATAAATTTTGTCGTAGTGAATAGCTTGACGTTTGACGATATAAATGCCGCTCTAAGGTCTAACAACTAACAACCTAATAGGAGGCAAAAAACCACCGCTACAATCTACAATCTACAGTCCACCATTATTATAATATGCAATAATAGTATCATAATAATATATACTGTATTATTATACTACAAATAATAATAATAATAATTAGAAAATAATGTTTCAATTATTCTGCATGACCAAAAGACCTCGACGGATGTAGTTCCTTTTGGTTCTTGCCATTTCATTGAAATGCATTTGTTGTTACTATTTACTAGTTACTGTTTGCTGTTTAGCACTCACCATATTCTACTCTACGGATATCCTATATTCTATCGTAAACTGGCAAGTGCCTCTGACTGTTATATCTAAAAGCATTTAATAGCTACGATGGCTAAGAATATGTACTTGGGAAGAGGGAATGTGAATCAAGATGGTGAGAAGGAGAAAGAAAGCTTAAGAGAAAGACAAATAGAAGGAGAAAGGTCAGACTTATCCTCATTCTCTTTTCTACTTGTACTTTGTTCTCTTCCCCATTCCTTTTCCTACAATTATTATTGAGGTTTGTGAGTTGTATATTGTGTATTCCTCTTCTATTCTACTGTACTGTACTGTTATGGATTTAAATGACAGAGAAAGAGAGAGTAATTCTGGATTCGGAAATGGTTTCTTGTACTTACTGGTTTTTGGTGGCAATTTGGCTATGTACAAAGCTGACACTGGAACCCAGAATCTGGAATCTAGAATCTAAAATCCAGAATCCAGGACCTAGAACCAAGGAGTGAAATGAAGGAGAAGAATTAGAAGGGAAGTAGTCAAATATATTTGTATAGATGTTAATACAGAGTCAAATACAGAGAGAGCTGTAGGAAGGATGAAGGAGAGAGAAAGTGAAGATTAAGACAAAGTAAGTCTGAGGTTATTACCGTGCTATCGAGCAAAGTCCGTGTACATCTAATGGAATCAGACACATAATCCCAGACTTACATTAAAGTGCCACTATTTTATATGCATATATTATGTATATACGTTATACAAATTCACAATCCAGTCTAAAGCAGTTAAACCAATACACAATACACACACCACATCGAAAATGTACAATGCATACTTATACTTACTGTAGTAATGAATGACAAACCGAGAGCAAGATTTATTCACAAGGTTCTTGAAGATGCCACCGTGAAGCAAAGAAATTTACTACTACTATTCCTACTTCTACTTTCACTCTGACTCTTAATGTAGATATTTGAATCTCTCATTCCTTACTCTAAGCTTTAAGTGCATGTACAATGTACAGTGTACAGTAGATAGTGGACTGATCCTGGAATTTGGAACTGAAAAGTTAAAGAAAACCAGTTGTTCCACCACAATATATTAAATTTACATAATAATCCGCCTCCTTGAGACTAGAGTCTTGAGACCCATTTCTGCAAAGAAAAACTGGTAGTCTTTTGTGACGTTTAACTTGTGGCTTGTGTCTTCATCTGCCGATTGAACTTTAAGACCACATCAGGATTGTCATAGAGTCATATTATGTGATGTGGTCTCTTTATTTAATTGAAACGACTTTATCCTCACTTTCATAAGTACGCAACAACAGCTTTATTCAGAGAAAATAAAAATTCTCTCGAGTGATCTTAAATAAATGATAAAAATAAAGTAATATTATTGTTGGTCTAGATTCTAGACTTTAGATTCTAGATTTTTTGCTCTCCTTGCTGTTCATTTTAGCTCCCATAAAACAAATGTGATGAAAACCTTTTCTTTTATTTGTTTATTTTTACTGTTGTGGTTTTCAAGTTTCAAATAACCAGTTTCTGTATATGACTGTACTACGGAATGTAGAAACAATTTTTTCTTTCCTTGGAAAATGGCCCTATTATGAATTATGAATTATGAAGCATGTATGATACGAGGTACGGTAGTAAATTGCAAGTTTATAAAATATGCCGTGTCTTTTTGCACAATAATTTCACACCTTACTCCCACTTCAAATACTATGCACCTGTCTCAGCTTTTTCTGTGAAGAATACCATCTTATTTATTTTTACAGTAAACATTTACAATCTACATTCACCATTTGCATAATTTTCTTCATTTTATGTACTTTTCTCTAAAATTCTCACCTTTTCCCAGTTTGCCTGTGTACATTGTACATCAACGAACCCAGGAAATGTTTTTCTAAAATGACGTACTGCAGTATTATTATGTTACATGTACATTGTACGTTGAGCGATGTATGCAGTTTATTTTATATATTTATATCTACATGGTGTGAAAGGATAAAAAGGACATCTCTTTGCATAATGCCTTGTAGTCAGGTAGATAAATTGTCTGCAGTCTACAGTTTACATTTTGTGACAGAAAATAAATTTGGATTGCTGTCTGAGAAAAATCAGCAGCAACGTTTTTGTAGCATAACGGTGAAAGTACAAGTAAATGAGAGAGAAAGGAAAAAACTTCCTACCAATTTCATACTGGAATTTAGAATTTAGTTAAGTCGATCAAAATAATATCATTTTGCATGGACATAAAAATTTTAACATAAAGTATGTTGAAATATGAAGTGTAGAAATGCAAAATGAACCCTGGAAATAAATATATATATCTATTATCGTACTAAACGTGAGAGGAATGTCTCTAAAAGTTGCATTATTTTCTCTTTAATTTTAAATTTTTATGCTACGCTAGTATTGTATTGTTAATATGTATCAGCGGTACATAAATTGTTTTGTAATTTTTTTCTGTATAATAAGCGTGCACACAGATTACATACTGTATACGCACAACTCAAAACTCAAAATCATGTGCATACCTATATATTCGTATATGCAAAGTTAGCTTATTGTTAGTACAAAACTTATTTTGAAAGGACAGCAAAAAAAACCCTTTAATAGTTAAGAATGCATTGTGCATTGTTGTTGAAGGAAAACAAACATGACAGAGACCGAAGCAAAAATGTTTAGCATGGAAGTTAAATTGTCCTTTGCACAGTGCTTAACTGTTGTTGTACATGAAAAAAAATATAATGTACTGTGTACAAGCATAACACGTAACACACAAATATAAGTTGGTTGAAACCAGCAACAAACAAACAACAACAAGCAGTCCCAGTTGCCTTGTTGCCTTGTAGTTTTCCAGCTCATGAAAAATGAGTCGTCCTCATGGTTGTCGTTTCATAACTGTGTGTGTCACTTTTATTTCCTTTCTTCTGTCACAATTTTATTCTTTCTCTTGGAGTTTGGAGTTTGGAGTACAGAGTTGTGTGCGTGAGATGTGCGATGCCTTCTATCTTCTATCTTTTACAGTTTCGTCTCCTATATTGCATTTTACCGCATTTTGTGACCACAGTTTGTTTTTCTAGTTGTTGTAAGCTGCAAGTGTATTATTGTCCATAAGCTTTCCGAAAATGATCAGTGTTTGCTGGTGTAACATGTAAGACGGACGACGGAGGGCTAAATATGTAGGTGGAACTTTTTCCTTCTCCTACCCAAAACGTGAAAGATAGTAAATGGTGAACTTCCCCAAAAAGCTTCCGATGATGAAATATGTAATATTTTTCTTGCTTCTGCACTGCATACAAACGTATTTCAATTTTCTATATTTAAAATGTGTATAAAGTATAAAGTAAAGGCAACAAGGTTGTGAGACAAGAAGTTTGCTGTAACCTTACATATGTATAAGTACGCAAACCGTGCTGAATATTGTCCACATAAAAACACAAGCTCGACACCGGTTTATTTGTCTACATTTTACATACTTGTAACATATAAAATATACATTGCGTAATATATAATATTTTGTGTATATATACATTGTAGAGAGTTGAATGAAGGATGAGATGAAAGAGATGAAGAAGAGAGTTGCTTTACTTTTACCGTGTCATAAATTTGCGTAAGCTGTCTGAGAATAAAAGTTTGCGTGAATTTCTATATTACCGTAAGGACATGTGAGTCGGAACAAAAACCTTATGGGACTGAAAAACTTTGTTCTGGATCTCAGCTCCTGTT
>JAQGBH010002884.1:0-22124 GCA_034698265.1 Sminthurinus aureus
CACTTCGGGAGCCTTAAGCATTTATGCTTTCAAGGCGATATAAAATCGTCCCGAAGGGAGGATTTTTAACTTTATTAAAATTTGAGAAAATAATAATTATTTTTTTTTAAAAAAAGGGCAAAGGTAGCCAATTTCATTTTTGATATCATAATATATTATGCAAAGCACAGTATATAAATGTTCAGTGAATTATTATATGTAGAATGTAGAATGATAAAATTCTAAGAATGGATGATGTAATTGTAAAAGGCTTGAATTAAATTAGATTAGATTCCGTAAGATTACACGAGTAATATACAGATACAAGAAGGAAAACGTTTATGCTCAAGATTTCTACGTACATGACTATTTTGTCTAAAAATATTCCACAAGTTTCTTTTCATCTTAATTTGACTCTGGTACTTTCTATTTTACTACGTTGGAATTTGGTATGGCTCAACGAGCTGAAGTTGGGAAAAGGTTGGGATGGATAATGGAAAATGGAATGTATCTGCGTTGCAGATGCAATTTTACCGTTTTACAAGGAATAAATGCATTATCTAATAGGACTAGCTGGTAGATGTTGATGCTGATGTAGATGGGGGATAGATGCAATTTCAGTGAATGAATGGAAGAAGGAAAAGGAAGGCATGAATGAATGAATAGAAGTACAGAGGATAGAATGTGGACTGTGGAGTGTGGAGTTGACGGGACATCAGAATTGAGCATGGAGAAGAGTAAAAGAGCAAAAGCTCACTCAGCAGAAAGGAAGTAGAGTGTAAGCTGTAAATCGCTTACCGCTATTGTGCTTATAAAAGTACAAAGCTAAATAATCCTATGCGCTCCCTTCTTCTTTCTTCTTTCCCTTTCAACTTTTGAACTATTCCGCTTCCTCAGGATATAAAATCATTATGTCCTCGAACAACTTTTAAAGCATCATGCTTCGGCTAATCATATCTGTAATGACAATGTGTAACACAGAGTACATTGTACATAGTACAACTATGTTCAATGTTCATGCTCGTATCATTTTCTATTAAAAATGCTGTATCTGTATTATGAAAGACGCACGTGTAAAAGTACAAAGTACATTCATATTGCAACTCCTGTAGAGTACAATTATTGTGCTGTATTTGTAATTTCCAAAGGAAAATGGTTGTCACTTGCAACTTGCAACTTTTATCAAGTTTTTTCTTCTAATTTTAATGAAGCTTCTTTTTGTAAACTAAAAATAAGATTGATGAGAAATAAAATGCATGTAAATTATAGGACTGTAAACTGTTACACTGTACACTTTGCACACTTGTAAACTTACAAATAAAATTAAATTCAATCAGACGTGCAAAAATTAGAAAAATGTACAAGAATTGAAATGAACTAATTGGTTTGATGAAAATTGTTTTTTGTCTGTCAGTATAACATGTGCAATGTGTACATTGTTCATCGTCCCACTTTTGCCAAGAATAATAAAACATCTACAATCTACATCCAGTGTTACGTCAGATAAAAAGCAGTTTGTAGCTGGTAGTTTGTAGTTTGTAGGCGGTGTGCACTTAACCATGTAAAATTTTATTATTACACTCAACGGATTTGGTTTTACCAGTTTTCTTGACGAATCCCGGATTCCATTCTTCGTCCTTCTTCATTTCATGATTACGACAGCATCAATATCCACATCAACATGGAATATCATCGCATCGTCAACCTTCAAAGATCTTGCACCACATCAGAGTTGGAAAAACCGAGACCGAAATCCAAATATCCATAATCCGGAATCCATACAGAGCGACAACGTGTACAATGTACAGTGTACAGCCGGCTCTTCTTATTAAATTCTATTATGCTATTATATACGGGAAAATACTGTACAGAAAGAAAGTTTTTTTTCTCCTTCTCAAAAGAAATATTCCACACCAGTTTATTCACCTCTGAGTTACAAAAATAGAATAATATAAAAGGATAACCTTTAATATGTAGAATGTACATTGTACATACCAAGTCTGAAATTGATTGGATGACTAGTGGTTGGTGGCTGGTGGCTGGTTGTTCAAAAAGAGAAAGAAAAGAGTTATTGGAATTACATCTTTTGGATTGTACAGTGTATAGCCGAGAAGAGACGAGGACCAAAGATGCACACCGTTATTCTTTTCTCTTTTTTAAAAAAAGGTATAGTTGTAGATTGTTGATGTATTACAGTGTAGTGTGCGGGTATTGTATTGTATTGTGCATTATTGCACACTACACACGATATATACAAGTAAAGGCGAAAGGTACACACTACACACTTGTGTAAGGAGTATGGAGTATGGATGAAAAATGATTGGTTGACTTGAATGCTGGTGAAGATGGAATTTCTAGTAATGTGATGTGGAAAGTTTTTTTCTATTTCCCCGTTTCCCTTTTTATCTTCTTCTTGTGGCGACAGTATCGGGAAGGGCATGAGTATTGAGGAGAGTGAAGTAAAGAAATGTGTTGTATATTGTATATTGTATAGTGTATGTTGAATGTACCATATTTTCAATGTTTCCAAGAGCATGTCAAATCAGAAGAAATGATGGAAAGAGGACGAGGAATGTCCACTTTATATGTATTTCTATTTTCTATACGTATGTATCTGTTTTTTATTATACACACTATAGAATGTAGAATATAGAATACGGCTGTGAGCTGTGAGCTGCGAACTGTGTGCTGTGTGAAAGTGAAAAGATGGACAAGTTGAGCTATGAGTTATGAGGTAGTTTGTCATCAGAAATTTCGGATCCCTTTATTTGGCATATCGTTTCACACAAAGTGCTCCATCAAAGCAGGACACAGCTGTCCTTATTGACTTGAAAAGATCATACTCTCACATTAGGGTCACCAGACAGAAAGAAAGAAAGAATATGGACAATGGACAGGCTATTCAATTTTCCGCAATTCTCATACATACCATTTACATTATGTATTATGTGTATTATGTAAGCATCTTATTCTACTTTCTACGTACATGTATACTCTACGCTCTATACTCCACACACATTTAACATGTACACATTGCCCATTGCCCATTATAAACACACAATCTTAATCTTAATGTTCTATCAAGGATCAAGGCTACTCACCATTACTTTCCACTTTACACTCAATGCTCAACACGCTGACTCATTAAAACCTCGTAGTTCTCTCAATTCTCCATTCTCCATGCTCCATGTACAATCTACATTGTACATTGTAATTCTATGTACTTAGTACTTTGTTACTCCACACTCTAAAACCCCTACAGTCTACACTCTACACTCTACAGTGTATTACAAATCTACTATGATGTATATTGTTGAAAAGTACTAGAACACTTTCACATACACACGTTCACCATTCTCATGGACAAAAGTTACTCGTTATTGTAGGACATGATTTTTCTCTCTTCTCCAGCTCACTCACTTTTCTATTTTCCTCCTTTCTTTCTTTCTTTCTTTCTTTCTTGACGTTGGATTCGTATCGACTATCGGCATCGACATCGACATCCACGAGGAGAGCAAGTGAAAGCGATTGCACTTCAAGCTATATTTGTGGAAGTGACACTTGCAAGATGAACGACATTCGAAAGACGTGGAATAGTAGTAAGAGATGAAGAAGAAGAAGAAAAAAAAATAATCCAACTTCCAACCAAACCAGATAGCTATCGGCTCCGTGACAATGTAGCAGTGAGCAGTGACATACCTTAAAAATACAAAAGTAGCCAGAGACCTAATGCAATATACGATATACGGTCACACCTATACCTCTTTGCTATATAAACGTCGTATAATATATTCTATTTCTATGAATTGATTGTACAGTGTACAGTGTACAGTGTACACAGTGCAGAGTACAGAGGGATCCAGAGGTTAAAGTAGTCTCAGTTCAATGTTCAATGTTCAGTGTTCAGCTTAGATGGAGAAAATCCCTCTAGGAACTGGAATTTCGCACATAAATCGAAAATGAAAAACCTCAAATCTCGACTCTATTCTACTCTACTCAACTCTATCAATTCCCGTAGTATGTGTACAATGCACTATGTATACATCCCAAACACCATACACCATACCTCAAACGTAAGAGTATGCACAAGGAGAAAAACGAATTCAACTCAAAACTCAAGTCTCAATATTCTTATATCCTTTTGTGCATTGTACATTGGATCCTTTCTGCTAGTATGTATATCTACCAAGGATAAAGCACTCTGATTGTGGTTTTAGATTGTAAAGTCAAAAGTCTAATGTCAGCTGTATATTGTATACATGCATAATGTAGAATTTAGAATTTAGAACGTAGAGTGTGCAGAGTAATATGGAATATGGAATAGGGAAACACCTATAGCTATGACATTCCTCGTATTTCCTTGCAAAAAAACTAGCGTAGTCAATCCAGAATAGATAAGCTGTTAAATAAAGTACACATGAATCCAAAATCAAGAATCCAGAATCCAGATTCCAGGCGTCGTTTCCTAAGCCCCTCAAATTCCAGTGCAGTATTGAGGACGTAATATGTCGTATTTTGTATTTCCAATCGAGATTGATTCTCCAAAACTGCCAAACCTACAATATACAACCTAAATATTCTATGCACATTGCACATGTGTCTCGAGTCTCAATTTTCAATTGTTAATCATATAAATAGTAAATAGAATTTCCCCTGTGCTATTACTATTCACTATGTACAATGTACAATGGGGATGAAGCATCAAGTTGGTTTGGCTGCTGCAGTTCAAGTTAAAAGATTGCGGTAGAATACCTTAGAGGAGCGAGAGAAAAACAGAATATGCAAGAGAAAAGTGCAATGTCATGGTGCGTGTGTGTGTGTGTGTGGCTAACCATAAGCCAATATTCCAATTCTAAAAGCAAAAGATGTATAATAGTCTACGCCTTTTATTACTTTATGATTGGCATACCATAAATGCCACTTGTAGTAATAGTACTAGATATAAGATTTTATAGGTTGTCATCATTTTTCTTGATTTTGACACATTGTGCATTAGAACATGTATGATTTTCTAATAATTCTGTCATCAGACCGTTCCACACGACTGGATGTGAATTTCATTTAAACCCTTCTTCATGTTCCCTTTTCTCCCGTTCTCATTCCAACTTCCTACTTTATGCTTGCCTCCTCCAATTTCTTTTCTCTTTCCCTTTCTTCATGAGTCCTGGCCTTGGGTTGGGTTTTGGTTTCGGTTTGGGTCGCGTGTCGTTTGGGTAACGTCCGCATTTTGGTCGTCTTCTCATCGCTAGACCGAGACTAAAACGTAGAGTCTAGAGAGTCTAGAGTCTAAAATCTCAACATGTTCTGCTGTACGCACAAAGTGCACTGCCGTAATGTGGTAATGTATACGTATTTACGTGTAACGCTACAACTGTTTGATACTCTGAAGAAATAAGAGAACGAAGCGGGAGTGGAAACAAGCTGAGATTTTGAGAATCAAGTTCCGAGACGACTGTGGTCTAAAATCTAGAATCTAGAATCTAGGGTGAGCGTGGTGGTGGTGTGTGTTAGTGGTGGTCGGGAGTGCATAATAACTGCCAATGTCATTCATATTCTTTTTCTTAAGCGGAGACGACGACAAAGATGGAGCAGCAGAAGAAGGAGAAGAAATAGAAGAAGAGAAAGAGAAAGAAGGAGTAAAACTTTAGAAAGGGAGGGACAGAGAAATAACACTGTATGCTTGACAAGTTTCGTTTCCGCTCTGACTTCAAGTTCTCAAACTCGGTTGTACAATGTACAATGTACACTAGACTGTAGACTTCGTAGTTCATAGTGTATGGTATAACAGAATGTACACTCTACATATCTTTTACTTGCTCCTTTTCCTTCTTCTTTTCTCCAACAAAGTTCAAGTGGAAACTGTAGGATAAGTTTTCCTTGTTCTTGCTCACTCTCACACTCGCTCAGCCTTCCTGATCCTTTCTTCCTCTTTCTAAATGTGTTTACAAATTGTGCAACGTGCGTGTATACAGTGTACACTATATTGTAAATTGTGCATTGTACATAACAAGAATACGTGAGAGTACGATATACGGTGAAAGAGTAAGGAGCCATCCATTCATTCTTGGCTGTATGTTTGTGTGTGACATATGAGGAGGGGAGCTCTAGCTCTTGTGAAATCTTTAAACTGTGCATCGGCTAAGTCTAGAATCTTCTAGTTTAAGAAGAGTCGAGAGTCTGGAGTCTAGAGAAGCCAACCAGCTTCAGTCTGAGCCCGGACAAGCCTCTGTAATAAAAGGGGAGTCTCACCTAATAAAAGATGACATTTGAGGGTGGTTTTTTTCTTCTCTTTTTTTCTCCCCGCGCTCAACTCCTCTCCTCCGAACTCATTCATTGATGGTGACTAATACAATAAAATTTGCTGACAGATGAGAAGAACAGAAAAGTAGAGAAGTGAAACGATTTGTTTTCTTTTGTGTATCCCGTACACTGTATTCCCTGCTCTGTTTCGACATTGTACATTTTGTATTGAATGCTATGGTTTCCGTACGGTAAAATCTACGGTTTGGTTTGGTAAGGTAAGATATGTAATATGTATTGTCGAATGTAGAATGGTTTCGATAATGGGAGTAAATGCACGTAATTTGTGGTCGTACACGTTTTTAGCTTTCTACTTACATAATATACATACTAAATATTACACAGCACACAGTGCTCTAGCTTCCCGTTCCTTCTTTATCAAGTAAAATCTCTCTTTCTCTCTTTGATTTCTTTCTTGTACTGAAGACTTGAGTGCAGTGGTAGTGGAGAAAAAACTCACGTTATCCATTTGATTTTGTAGATACTGGTTTCTGGTCGGACGTTTTCTTTTCTATTCTGATATTTCTTGTTCCATTCTCCCTCTTTTCAATTTCTTGATCCTCTCTTTCCGATTTCTCTTCATCCCATCTTGTTCAATATCTTTGTAGTTGAGAGGTTTCCCCGAGAATCATTGTGACTTCCGACAGACAGATTCAATCACAATCACGTCCCTATGTATCTATGGTATGGTATGTGGTATGGTGTGGTATAGCCGTTTCAATTCATTCATTCATTCATTGGAAATTCAACTTGTGAGAAAATACGCTTGCATCAATTTTCCACTATATCTGCCTGCTACCTTAATTTTTCTCTTCCATAAATTTTGTGTGGATTGTGGGCGACTGAGTGCGGGTGGGCGTTAGTTCCCATAATATATTGTACAATCAGTTGGATGCATTCGTATAAATGTACAATTTATGCAACTGAACGTATAAGTATAAACGAGGAAACCCCCTGTCTCAGTGAATAGGAGAAAGTAGGAATAAAAACAGAAAGAGAAAGCAAATGAAAAGATGGTTAGTTTTGTGAAATGATACTAGGAAAATTATTGAAGATGAATGTTGAAATTTAGAATAAAGCATGAAGAAACAAATATTATTTTTGTCTATTGTTTTAATTTCAGAATCCAATGGACTTGAAAACGTACGAATCCGAGCTCCAAATTATGTTCGTCGTGGTGAAGATGTGGAGATGTACTGTGATTATGACCTAAATACAGGAAGCCTGTATGCGACCAAATGGTACAGGAATCAACAGGAATTTTACCGCTATCTTCCCAAAGAAATACCAAATGTCATGAGTTTCCCACTCCCCGGATTGAACATTGACGTAAGCACATCATAATAATAATATTTCATAATTTTTCATGTTAACTTCAAAACTTTGGCAAAACCGCTGTGGGTGAAAATGAGAATGACTTGGTTTGAGAATTAATATTAATATTAATATTAATTTTATTTCAATACGGAATGCATCTATCTACATAATTCTTGGTGCTTAAAATTCTAAACAGCATTTCTCTATCATGCATTTGGCATTTGGGATTTTCTTTCCATTCCATTTGCATTTCTTTTCCTTCCCAAAATCCACAATTGCCAATGCCAATGCGAATGCCAAGTCTGAGACCGAAAGAGAAAAGAGAGAGCGGCTTGGTTTTGATGATAAGTATCTGGCACTTGTAAAGAAAAGAGGAGAAAACAGAGAGAATATGTTCAATGTTCAAGTTGGTTGTCGTCGGCGTTTAAAAAGAAATACACTTTCTTTCATTCTTTTCTTCTTTCGTTCTTTGTTGATTTTTTTTATTCTTGTTGACACATCTCATGTCCCAAATGCCCCAGCTTCCTAGTTCCTAGCAACTACAAACTACAAACTACAAAACAACCAACGTCCTGGAAAAGTGACGGTTTCTTTCGTCTCTAGTCTCTAGTCTCAATTCTCTGTTCTCTATATGTGTTGCTTGTTTTCTTTTGTTTCTTTGTCTTTTCCCCAGTGGACTCACAAACTCTTTTTCTTCACAATCCTTACACAATAAAAAAAGTAAAGATTAAGTACATGAACTTGATGTTATTACCTTTGCTGGGTCATGCCGTACTCTTCCTTTTCTCTTCCTGCTACTTGCGTCTTGAGCCTTGAGCCTGGAGTCTTGATGTTTGATGCTGGAAACTGAAAATGTAAACAAAAACAAAAACAAAATAAGACGAGAAACGGAAAACAAAATGCAGTAGATTGTAGAGAGTAGACATAAAAGCTAAAAACATCCACCATGAATGAAACACGAGAGAAAAAGTGCTTTTCATCTATTTATACTTTACTCGTTGCCGGTTACCCGTTACCGTTTACAGTTGTTCCTTTTGTACACATTTTATTTTGCCATCACCCATCACTATTATTGCACCACACTTCCGTCTCCTCCGTATTCTTTTACCATCTATTAAAAATATAAAAGTAGCAAAATGCGAAAATGCCAAGATTCCAAAATACCAAAATACTAGGGAGGGATTACCTCATGTTTTGGGCCCAAGTAATTTGTCTCTATTTTTCATGTTGTTGAAAGATGGTAGAAAGTCGACGTCAGCCACGACTGTTTACTATTTGCTATTTGACGTTCTTGCATCTTGTATCTTGTATAATAATAGAAAACACTTAAATAAGAGGTAGAGGTTGTTCACTGTTCATCTCCGCCATCCACCATCCACCATTTAACTAAATGCTTTGAACTTTGAAACTAAACATTTGAATTTTTTAAATTGAGACTGTCTCTAGTCTCTAGCCTCAAGTTTCAAGTTGAGTACCTCATCATCATCATCAGCATCATCCTCATCATGTTTCAACCTGGCATGTGATGGAAATAGTTTTAAACCCTGATGTGATGACTTTTAGCGAGTAATGGGCACATTGGGATGAAGCATAAATTTTGTAAAGAAAAACTACTTGCTTTAACCGTTTACCATCAAAACATCAGCCCGTGACATCAACCAGTACGCAGTACACTGTGTACTGCGTATATTGTATATTATATGTTATCAGCACAAAAAAGAATATCAAGTTAAAGAATTAGAATCATGTCATCTCTCTCTCTCTCTCTCTTCTATTTATGTTTTCTTTCTCGGCCTTTACCTCTTTAGCTGCTTTTGTTTTATGCTTGCCTTGTTTGTTGTTTGTATAAGTGACTTATCGTTCCAACCAGAGAGCACCAGAAAGGCAAACTTGACAACATCATCATCATAAGCGTAATCCTCTTTCTCATATTCCACACAAGGAATTGCGTATACGACGTAGAGGGTAGAATATCATAGAATATAGGAGACATCCGTTAAAAACTTTTTAAGATCTATAAAATTATCCAAAGAGGAATGAAGAAGAAGGTTTAGAGACTAGAGGCTAGAGTCGAGAGATAGGAGGCAGAAAAGTATAAAACCATCAGAATTTACAAAAATATCAACTTTATATTGATGTCTAGTTTCTCGTTTCCAGTGTCTAGGGCATAAAGAACCTTGTCAGTGATTATGTATCTACAAGTTCAAAACAGAGTAGTCAAGTCATATTTTAGCTGAATATAATATAGATGGATGTCAAAGTTGTATTTGTGTTTGTATTTGTATTTGAAAGGCAATCATATCACTAGTTTAGTTTCCTCCTCTCCTTGACTCTCGTTATTTAAAAGAAAAGGAGAAAGAGTCACAGAAAAAGAAAACAAAGGGAAGGAAATAGAGAAAGAGTAATTGGATGAAATTCCGGAGAGTACAAACAAACATTTTGTAGGAGGTGCACTGTACACTGTACACATACTGTGCCGACTACTGACTTGTGAGAATTGAGGAGTGGAGAGGCGAGTGAAAAAAAGAAGTTGTAATATTATATAATATTATACAGGATAGAGATTGGGAAGAATAAAATTGTTTACATATACAATAGGCATGTGTGTATAATATGTGAAAGAGAAAGAGAAGGAGAAGAACAGAAGAGAAAGTGTAGAAGAAGAGGAGAAAGAGAAAAGATAGATTAGATGAAGATTAAGATGTTTTCGGTAGGCCAGAGGCGGTGATGATATTCTTTTTTTCTCTTGCCTTTCCCTTTCGTTTTCCTTTTCTTTTTCAACTGGTGAATGTACAATGTACAATGTACAATATGTACATAGTACATACCATAGATGTTGAATGAGAGGCCCAAGAAAACTCTTAATGGGACGCCGCCGTTGTCTAATAGTTGAGTACTCCTGCTCCGTGCTCCTCTCACCGTGTATAAATATTTATCAGAATATATATCAAATAAATAGAAGTTACCCTCGTCTGTTGCACTCAAGGGAACATTGCCAAAACCTCCAAATTGAATTTATATCCTTTTCCTTCTTCTATTCCTTCTACTTCTTTTACTATACTTTATACTTGTTCGAGTACTTCTTTTTTGGTCTTGGTCCTCTTACTTTTACTTCATCCGTCTCTTTATCTGTCTTGACTTGGTTGGCTACTCCCACTGGGTTTTTTCTCGCTCTCTCCCTCTTTCAAAAACTTTAACTCTGTCTTCCTCTCGCTCTCTCTCTTTGTCTCTCATTTGTTTTGAAATGTCTCCATTCATATGTATAGTTGTATACTTATGTGTAATGTGTACGTAGTATATACTTATAACTTAAAACATTCTGTGCACATTTTCATATTGGAGAGTTAAAAATCTACATGTACATTGTACACATAGTTTTAATTTTGAATGTCTTTGCACTGTGTAGATATCTCGAGAATTGTGCATTTTGCATGGAAAGTAATAGTTGTTAAAAAGCTTGAGTTCTCCTACTTTAGACTGGAGACCACAGTTTTTATATATGGGAAGAAATTTCTGATATCAAATCAGAAATTGAAAATAATCTTAAATATATCGGTGTTTGTTGAACAAGTATTTTTTGAATATCAAATATTATACAAAATATCAAATTTAATCATGCATCAAAAACCAAAATGCTGGGAAATTCCAGTAAACAGATCTTTAACTGATAGCCATCTTTTAATGAGAATTTCAATCAGGTCACAATCTTAAGATTCAAAGTTTACCAACATGACGACAAAAATAAAATATGAAATGTTAATTATGAGTGTAACCTTATGATACTTATATTCTGATCTCCGATCTCTACTACATTTTCTAGTTACTGTTCAAATTTTAAGAATTTCACTTTGACTTCGACTTGTACGCATTTCAATGAGGAACGAGGAACGAGGATTGAGGAAGACGATGTTGATGTTGATGTTGATGAGAACTTAAATTTATTTATCTTGTGGTGTTTAAATAGATTCTTAAATGTGATAGATTGTGTGTGTAGTGGAGGATTTTGTGCCGTGCACACAAATAATATGAAGACGGGATAATGGAAAAGTAAATTTGGTAATATTGTTGAAAATGAGAAATAAACGTCATAAATAATGTGGGACTCTCATTATACTGGTACATACACTAATAGGTATGTATTATGTACTATTTAAAGGACGTACGACGTTGAACTTTAAGAATGAATACAGCTTGTTGTGTGTTGTGTTGCTTTAAAAGCCCAAATAGCCAAAGTCAACTCAGAGCTCAGCACATTTAATAATATACTTAACACATGATGAGGAGAAGAGCATTTCCCTTTCCTTTTTCCAGTTTCCAGCTACTTCTAAACTAGCAGTCATCTTGTGTTTTAGAGTGCGTAAACTGAATTACGGTTCATTTTAACTACCCAAGTATCAGTTAGACTGTTCCATGTTCCGTGTTCCAGTGTTTAGTGTTCAGCATAGTTGATGCGTGAGGTAGCCAAAAGTTTAAAGTTAAGTCAAGCTAAACCAAGTCAATGGAATTTCCATTAGAGCTCAATGGCCTGTACTGTAAAGGTAATGAAAATAATGAAATTAGAGAACATGAGAACATCTTGTTATTACTGGATGAGCGAGAAAATGAAAAAGGCCAAGGAGAAGAGCATTTAACGTCCCCTTCTTCAATGTATAATGTATACCCTATCTATACCCTATACATGTACTATGTACTGTGCAGCACCTCCAACCTCTAAAACGTCTCTCTAGATTTTAGATAAAATAGGCACAGTTGTTGTGAGTTGTGAGGTATCCAAATAGTTAAATACAGGCGATACATTTGCCCTTTGACGGTTTGCTCTATATGTACACTGTACAATGTACTTGCGTTTCGGATTGAAGGGAGTAGATTGAGCTTTGAACTAGAGGTATCACCACACTACATATGCCGTTCCATACATTTTGTGCATTTAGCACTCAACTGCTTAAATGCTCTCTGCTTTAAAGCGCGACACTGAAAAATAGACACGTACTAAAACTAGAGATATTTGCGGTTTCATGGTTCAACTTCATCCTATATGCTATATTATATCTACAATAATCTTAAACATAACATTGGTCAGAAGTCAGAATTCAGAACTCGGATGATTTTGTGAAAATGTTCTAGAGACCATTTATGTAAAATCATTCCATCGATGGCTCCTCTCTGCGTTAACTGATATCTCATTTCTGATGTGGTGCAAAACTGTTGACTGTTGGCTTTACTATCTACTATCTACCGAATATGATTAAAGTACTAAAAATTTGAAGTTGCTCCAAAGACACAGAAACGTTGTACCCTCAATTCCAGCTTCCAGGTTCCAGTTGAAACTATTGTGCGTAAAGGAATTCAAACTTGAAACTTTAACTTTTTCCAATCATTTCCTCTCATGGATAATAGTTGATGTTATATATTTCTTTTGGAAATCCACACATCACACATCCATACATGCAAAGGAAAAGTATTTGACTTCAAAGTAAGCAAAATTGAATTGTCAGCGCAGGCAGAGAGTCTAAGTGAATGTGGATGTGAAAGAAAGAGACAAAGGTAGAAAACTGCAGAATGTAGAATGTAGAAGGTGAGTAAAATGGAAGATGGAATGTTTTATTCTTTGAATATCATCCATATCAAGAAGACAAGTAGACAGATAAGTATTATCTGGTTCTGTACAATCTATAGATACAGATATATATTGGCTTGCATGAACAATGAACACTTCACCTTTTTTCTCACTTTCCTCCAATGTTTTGCTACACCGCCTACCACCCACATGTTTGCTTCCCGTTCAGCAGCCAACTCTTACAATCTTCTACTTCTTTTAACACCCTTTCATTCACGTTTATTCACATTCAACATTCAGTTATTGTATTTACATTTGAGCAAAAAAGGGAAGAAGGATGATAAGTCCTAATATTTACTTTGCGAAAAGGTGTATTTCTACTTATTTTTCCCTATTGTCTACTGCCAGAACTTCAACCCTAGTTTTAATCTTCTCGCTGCTCGCACGGTTTTATCGATAAAACCTTGCATTGATCTATATTGTATTTACTTTATCCATTTGAAATATGAGCAACAAGGTCAAATACTGAATACTGAACAGTTTAACCCACAAATTTAAACACAATAACGTTATAATATTATGTAATAAGTGTGTATAATATGTGTTAGCGCTGAATTTTGCACAAATTTTTATTCAAGATTCCTGGAAAAGATACCAAAAAGCGATAGAAATTTACTACAATAAATTACAAACGACTTTTGAATTTTTCATTAAAAAATAGACAGGTTCAGTTAAAAATACAGGAACAATATGAATTTAAGAGAATTTCAAAGCGGTTGCAACCTTATTCGTGTGTATTGGTATATATGCATTTTGTATACCACGATAAACCCTGTTTTAGTTTTTTTGTACAAAAATAATTGTCTTTTATTGTGGATACCGAACGCTGAGTTTTGTGGTATTCGTTTGTAAAAATTGATTTGAAGGAATAAAGTATAAAGCTCAAATGTTGTCAAATGTCTAATCCAATGGATTTGTTTCTTTATTATTTCAGGTGATGAATTCCAATGCTCATCTTGTTATCCTCAAAAATGTTCAGTTTGATCTCTCAGGCCTTTTCAGATGCACCGTTAGTGAAGAAATAACTTTCAAGACGATCAGTGTATGGCATCAGATGAGAGTTGTTGGTCAGACATTATGATAATATACTTTATTTTTCTTTCACAATTTCACATTATATCCTTGTTTTTTCTGTATCTTTTTGCTTTTATTAATTCTTTTCCATGTCTATCTACAATATACAGTATATATTTACAATATACAACCTTTACGCAATAGGATTGAAATGCTTTCTTTTGCACTCTTCAAGACAACGGTGCGGTGCTAAAACCACTGAGCAGGAACGAATAAGATATAGAATTTCATATTTTGAAAGGAAATCCTGAGCTGTCCACAATAAGGGATCATGAATACAGAGTGTAACAGAAAAATAAACGTTGAAGACAATCGTTATAAGTTATAAATACTAAAATGGTCATTTTTCCATTTTTAGTAGTGAGAACAGGCCAAGTGTTTAGTTAAAGGATAAATGATAATAACAGTCATGATATGAGAAGCTTATGAAATAGAGAATGACAAGTAAGAAGATGAGCGTTTTCCTTTCTGGAGACAGGAGATTCATTGAAGTACGCTGGGTTTTGGGCATTTTTTCGTTATTTTGTACCGTGAAAAAAGTACTGAAACGATTCCCCGTATAATATGTTTTCCTTTGTTTCATTTTTTGTTTATTTTGCATTCATGATGAAATTTTTGTACTAAGTACACATAACATGCTACACACAAGTAAATGAAACAACCTGTCTAGAAACAAAAAGAGTAATAAATCGTAGCGGAGAAATAACATAAATGTTTATTTTCCTTTTTGTTTTACAGCCATTGGCTATGAGCCGCCATTATTATATTTCGATCAAGACAGCTACAATGTGGGAGAGAGGGGGAAAGTAAATTGTTCTATTGGAAAAATTTCTCAACCTCTAAATGTGACTTGGTATATAAATGATAAACAGGTAGGAAAAGGATGACTTTTTTTTCTAAATTCTTTTCAATTTTGATACATATGTATGTAGCCTCCGAGTAAAACTCTATTCTCTATACATACTACATACAAAAATCTCATTGATGAAAAATGGCAAATAAAAAGTGAGAGTTTTGAAAACATGGATGTGTGCAAAAATAAAAAAATAAAATACGAAAATGAAAAAACAATCCTTTTTTGCAGGTAGAAATATCCAGATGGGAAACACATTTCAGTCCGGATAAAGAAGATGAAACAGTAGAATCAATGTTGTCCATCTTAGAATTTGACATAATGGATTTTCTTCCTTTCAAATTGTTATGTCGAGTTGACATGTTTGACATCTACTCACAGAACATTTCAACCATTATACAGCCTAGACCTCGAGTTATTTCCAGTGTTACAGCTCCAGAAAACAATGCTTTTCAAGGAAATACAACTTCAAGTAAAAAATATTTTCGAGGTAAGTATAGAAAAAAGAAAAATTTTTGAAAGCATTTTTTTCTACCTATCTATTTTTGTCGTATCGTGACATGTCTTTACAAATACATTACAAATTACTTCCGTCGTCTGCCATGCTGTATCTTTAGTATTCGAATCAAAAAGTATTTCGGTTGTAAAGACATTACTTTGTTTTGATGTATTATAGTTTTACGAGTAATCATAGATATAACGAGTTTTAAAAATGGATTAATGTTCTCTTTGTATATAGATATTATGTCCACGGCGTCAAACACTCGGGATTCGCAATATTATTTCCACATATTGTATTTTTTCAACCTTCTGGCCAGCTTCTTCACACTATAAATACAAAGATTTCGGGCATGAACAACTGAATACTGAATTTACTGGAAATGGCGGGGAAAATACTATTAAATTATACCTTTTGGAAGAGTAATATTTATTAATATTGTACCATTGTATCATTTCATGTATATGTATATATTATAAATATCAACTGCTCAATGTACAGACTGTGTTGTACTTATACCTATTTGTGTACATTATATATTACACTACATTATAATTTAATTTGATAAAATGTTAAAAAAATAATTAAAATTTTTGCTCTATTCAAAAAATAAAATAAAATAAAACCTTTTATTACAAAAAAGATTAGTTCTTATATCTATACACATACAACACACAACGACTACATTAGTTTTTTACTGCCTTAAAACCTAAAACATTGAACATTGGTCACCTAACATTGATAATATAGAATTCTGTATGTGGCCATAAGAATTCACCTATAGTGACCTACCGGTGTGAATTGCATGTTTAATGTTTAATGGAGTTACTTGAAAGTGTGAGCTCACGGTTTTACATTAAGGCCAGCATAACATGTTATATGTACAGTGCACATTGTACATATATCCTCATTTACATAATTGAATTCACGTTTAATTTTCATAGTTTAAGCTTTGTTTACACGAGTATTATTCCTATTAGACGTCCTATAATGTTCTGATCATACATGTACAATAAAAGCCTGTGGTATACAGAAATAGAAATTTTAATGAGTAAAATGCTCATTTAGTACTTACTCTCAAAAGTCAAAAGGTATAATAATATTGTTATACATGTGCACTATAGTTTGAGAATAGTTTTAAATAACATTCTAATAAATTCAAACTAGTACCTCATGTTTTTAGTTTTTACCAGATATGTAAACTATGTACATTGTACATTGTCCTTCAGAAAAGCTTGACTTGTGACTTACAAATAGTTCTTGCCGTTTCTTTTGTTAGACCAATGTACATGAATACAAAACGGTAATAGGCATATGTATCAGTGCGTCTTTAACTAGAATTACTGAATATTAGAGAATTTCTCCTCTACCTATGAATCGAATATCATACATCATACATGATAATCCATCTTAAGTCTTAATACGTAAGACACTTTGTATGCATACACTAGATACTAAATACTAGATGTATTTATAAGCATCAATACTAATAATATGTGAAGAGGTTTAGAAATTATTATGTATCTCTCTTGCTTTCATACAAAAATGGTGAAAATAACGATAATTTACATTCAAGAAGAACAAAAAGATATATACTATGTGAAATGAGAAATGAATGAATGAATAATTAAATAAATAACCATATGTATATACATAAGAAGCAAACGATGGTAAACTCATATCAATGTACAATATAAAACTATAAAACAAATTGAAATATAGTACCAATACCAAATTGCTATGTTATGTTAAACTGTTAAACTACATAGATTTGCCCTTTTATCAACAAAATATGACTGTACGTACAGTATAGAACTTCTGAGTACAGATCGAGTAAGTAGGAAAGTTTTCCTTAATGATTTCTAAGTTTTTTCATTTCAAAGCCTTTTCATTTACGTAGGGACCGCTAAGCGGCAGTGTAACAATATAACATATATAACATTATGATTACCTTTTGAACGTATGAAGAGTGTAAGAGTGTGTGTATATAATATGTAGTGTACTATAACTATGCAGTATATTATACATATGTGTTTTTTTGCACGGCATAATAATAATAATATTATCATGTCTTTATACCTACATGAATAAGACAGACACAACCCATCATACATCATTCAATCATCATCATTTCTTAGTTTATCAAAGTGTTTTGAAAAGTCTTTTGGAAATCGAAAAGTATTTTAATGTACCAAAGTACGAATAATTAAGGAATTAAAATCTTGAAATTAAAGTGAGTTGCACAAATCAAAGTGGATAAAAGATAAAAAATTGATCCAACACAACATAATCAGAAGAATAAGAAAAGTTACAAAAGTGTGTGTATGTGGTATAGTACAGCGTATACCTACTTTGTTTTCGGCTAAGCAAAGAGAGAATCCATCAATAAATAGTATTATTATCATTAAGTATAGTATTGTAATTAAATAATATATATTGTGATCATTCGTAAAATAATATAATATAACCCAATCGAGGAGAGATGTAAGTATATAGGAGTGGCAAAAATGCAAGGCACGTACATAAAGAAGTACGATGAGAAAGAATACACAAACACCTGTTGACTAGTGTTGATCTATATTATAACTTTTCTGTATGTATATGTACACATACAGATTTGTGGATCTACATTTCTTTATACTTTAAAAATTGGAAATCAAAATAATGAAGTGTCTACTACTAACCATAATTATTAAATTTGACTTTAGACCGACGAATTATAAAGATAAAAAAATGTGTGTGAAGTTTGAAGAAGGTTAAAAATTAAAAAGGTGTATGTATATAAGTATACACGGAAAAATATGATAATATATATATACAAATATAATAAATAATGTATTATTAAAAAGTATTTAAAGTTAAATAACTACTATATAAATAAATATATAGTCTCCGACCATAAAAACATCTCAATGGAATCCTTTACAGAATTTCTATCAAAATGTCTCCCGTACACAAATATTACGGGATTTAGAAATCATCGCGTCTCACCGGAAATTTTATCAGGAAATTCTTCTACAGCTAGTGAAGGAAGAACCAAATCTGTCATTGTAGATGAGAATCAACATCATGGAAGAACAAGAAGACTGAGTCAAGAATTAAATGGAGAAATTAATTTACATTATGTAGCGGATGGAGCAGATGAAAGTCATGTAGTTATTGAATGTCCAACAGTCTTTGAATTTGCTGGTGATTCTTCATCATCTTGTTCCCCTCCAGAGTTAATACCTCCAGGAGACTGTGATACTGATCCTGGTTTTGATACTCGAAGAAAACGAGCCAATTCTGTAATTGGTGAGAGAACATCCTATAATAGTAGTAATAATAGTTATCTAACTACTCTTTTTATTGAAACTGCCAAAAGAAAACAATTGAGAGTGATTCATCTAAAAGCCATTGAAGAGAGTGATGATGATGATGATGACGAAGAAAATGATGATGAGGATCAAATTGACAATCCAACAACAACAACCACCACTATGGTGTCATCCACAAAGAAAAAAGGAAACTCTTCTAAAAGGCAACATTTCATCAAAGATGTTTCAAGTAGTAGTTCTGACGATGAAGATGAATATTGGTTTTCTAAGTGGAGTAGAAGACCTAGACTTAAAAAGTTTGTCGATCAAAAACAACAAGAACAGCAACCACAAAAAGACAATATTACCATAAATAATTCAATGTCAAAATTAGAAAATAATAAAATGACTACTGCAATAAATAAAATTATCATTCATTCAAAAAATAATAATAATAATACTAATATTAGTTCAAGTAACAATATAGCCAAATGTTCTAATAGTAATGTTAATCCTAGTAATAGTAATAATAATAGTAGTAGTAGTAGTAGTAGTAGAATCAATGGAACTGAAAGTCAAGAGATTGTTCAAGCTTTGAACCCATGTATTAACAAAAAAGAGTACCAAATGAACAAAACTGATATTGACATGCAAGAACAAGATGATGATGACGATGATAATTATGCTGATGATGAACAGTTTAAAATTTTGAACAAGACTGCCAATTCATCTCCTAATAATAATCTATCCTACACTCCGGACGTTATTGATGGTACAGAAGTAACAGAGCCTGCTGGTAGTACAAGTAATAATAAAAATAATGCACAACGTCTTTCTCCTTTAAATGAAGACAAGAATACTAACCAACAACAAAAATTTTGTACTGGGAAAGAAGAAGGATTCACAAATTTAGCTTTTCAACCTGATGAAGGAGATGAAATAGAAGATTATACTACTGATGATGAGACTGTAATACCAAACACAACAACAACAAATAGCAATTCTAATAGTAATAGTAATAGTAATTATCATGATGCCATTCAATCATCCCTTCCTACTACGACGACAAATAGTATTAGTAATATAATTAAAACTTCACAACGTTTTGAAGAATCTCAAACTACAACAACAGCCACTACACAACATCCCTTACAATTTTCTACTGAAGAAGAAAATATGAACAATGCAAGCATAAATGATAATAGTACTACATTAAGTCATAACAATATTAAAGGCAGCGTAAATGAAATTAACTCTGCAACGATTAGCCCTTCTGAACCAAGCAAACCCTTATTATTTTTTATCCATGGAATATCTGGTAGTATTGAAACTTGGAAATCTCAAATTGACTATTTTCATAGTTTAGGATATGAGATCCTGGCCATGGACCTACTAGGTCATGGCCTTTCCTCAACCCCACCTCAAGCTAAATTATATCATTTTGAATCTTTGGTTCAAGATGTTGTGACAGTATTTGATCATTTTGTACCCGAGGAAAGTGAAAGACAAGTCATCTGTATTGGTCATGCATATGGGTAATATTTCCTATATTTTTTGTTTTAAAACACACTATAATAATTAATAATATATCTATGATTATACTTTCTAAATAAAGTAAATAATAATTGTGTACTTCTCTATAAATTAATTTTTTGTTTTATGTTTTTTTTCCCTTTAAATCTATAGGGCATGTTTAGCCACAGTATTAACTCGTGTGAGGCCAAAGAATGTTCGTATACTTATATCAATCGCAGGTGGAGGACCAACTCCAATGGTCTCTAATTATTGGTGTCAATCTTCATGGTTATCATTTCCTTGTAATTTTTTCCCAATGTAAGAAAATTCTTGTACATAATATGTATTATAATTTGTAGTGCGTAGAAATAAATCCATACAAATTATGACAATGGAATATGTAAAATATTGTTTGTACATATTTGGTTTTAAAAAACAAACTTGTTTACTTTCTTTTTTAGACGGAAAAAGACTGGCCGCTTTGATAATCCAGATCTTAGGCATATTTTACCAACTAATATTTATAATAACGTACTAATGGGACAAATTTGGATTGATGGTGACCCAGCTTTTCATCGAAGAATAACTATTCCAACATTACTAGTATATGGAATGAGAGATAAAGTCGTTAATTTAGTTGAAGTGTGCGAAATGGAGAGGACAATTCCTAGAGCTTTCCTTGAATTAATTCCAACAGCTGGACACATGGTCATGTGGGATGAATCTCAAAAACTAAATCGAATGATAAGAAAATTTATACAGGCTCAGTGGTCCTAATAATAATAATAATAATCAATATTATTATTATTGATAAAATTCATTACATTTCATTATAATTTATTTTAGAGAATTTGTTTGTTTGTGTTTTTAGACTAGAGCATACGAAACACATTTTTTAGTGTATTATTTGTAGAAGATATTATTATTATGATGTATAGACGAAACTAGCGATAGACCTTAGAAATTATTTATTTGCTCAATGTCTTGATTATGAATTGTGAAAATATTTATATAATTTATAGTACTTAAAAAACACTTGAAAAATACTACAAAAGTGAAACATATGGATGACGGTAGAATATTATGTTGTACACTCCTAATATCATAGTATATACTATACTATAATATTATGGAAGTTTCCTTCAACGCTATGCTACCTACTTACTTACTTAGTATTTAAAAATTGTACAACTTCTTATAATCTATCTCGTATGTGTTTTTAGTAGAATAAATAGAATGCTACGAATTTATACCTATACATTATAAATTATAATATATACTCTCAACTGTGACTATCTGTACACCTAGGACGTTTTTGTTTTTTTGTAATTCTTTCAAACATTGTACACCATTGTAGATAGTACAAGTTGAACGTATTTATGTATTTGTTAATGTTTTGTCATTTACAGTATTGTAGTAGAAAAAAACAAAGTACATTCCATTATTTATATGTATACATACACTATACAAAACGTCAGGAAAAAAAGTGCTGAAGAAACATTGCTGTGTGTGTATGATTATTTTAGCTTTTTATCCAATTCTGAAAAGAAAACCTTTATAATAATATAAGGAATAAAATAATATGTTACTATACGTATATCAGAATCTATTTCCACTTTCAAAAAGTGCCGCACGTCAAAACGAAGTTAGCATTTTAGTGGTCATATTCGGATT
>JAQGBH010002885.1:0-22122 GCA_034698265.1 Sminthurinus aureus
CATGTCATTTGATAGGAATTTGGACCAAAGAGACACCAATATGACACCACATAATATCGACACATATTATTTCAAGGGATAAATTGTAATACCGAATACAGAAAACAGAAAACAGGACAATGTAAACTAAAATACGGGATTGTAAAAATAAGCTGATTTCACCCCAGACTTTAGACTCTAGACTCCAGAAAAAGGTTGAAGAATCAGGATTGGAATTTGGAATTTCCTCGGTCTTTTCATATGTACGTCCAACCTCCAGACACATGAGTTTCTCTTGGAACTTTGGAGCTCCTTTCCCTGTCACTCGAGGCCACAACATCCCACTCAAAAGCCAAAGCCAGAAGCCCTGTGCCTCTCTCCCATTTTAGCGTAATTACTTTAGGAGAGTAGTTGAAATTCAAGAGGTACGAGAGCTAAGAACCAAGAATCAAAAGAATCGAGAACCAAGAATCAAGAATTACGGACCACGAACAAGAAAATAGCACATCAAGTGCATGATCATTGAGCATGAAAATGTGAAGGAAAACCTAAATTCACGTTTCCATAAAATAAGGTAGACAGTAGACAGTTACACATGATACATGATACATTATACAATGCATTGCACATTCATCTTGCTCTAATTTCAAAACCGTTGTCTGTTGTCTGTTCTATCTATCTTCAAAGTAGAAAGGTAACTCGGAGAAGTCAGAGGTTTTGAACAAGTTAAATTTAAGTTTGTGGGTTTGCTTATTATTTGTTTAGTGGGGTTTTCACTGGTTCTGCTTTGTTTTGACTGCGGTCACTGTGGTTTTGCTGCTGGCTCTGGTTCTGGTTCTGGTTCTGGTTCGTCCTTACGTTTTGCCTTCCTTTGTTTTGCTGGTTTTTTGCCTGACGGGAAGGGTGAACAAGTGGGAAATTCGTCTGTATGTAGAAATCGAATGTGTATGCAGTAGGTAACTTTCTCTATTTTCTCTGATTCCCATTTCCCATAGCCCATAGTCCATAGTCTTGATTCTTGACTACTTTCCAATTTCGTATTTGAACACTCTCCACTTTGAGTTTGGCTTTGAGTTTGGCTTTGAGCTTGAGTTTTCTTTCATTTGCTTTTTCTCCATTCTCCATTCTCATTTAATTTTCATGTTGCTTTCTTTTCCCTCGATTACCTCTACACAGTACACAGATACATGCAATATTTATATAAATTAAACATTCAAGTCTGATACTGTGAGCTTTGGCTCACAGTATATGAGCACGGGTCTACAGTCTAGAGTCTACAGACTATGTACAATTTAAATGGAAATTCCCCATATTATTCCACCGTCGCTGCTGTGTTATGTTTGGCTTAGCTCCGTTTTTGGTTTTTGGTTTTTGGTTTTACCAGTTTGCTATTTTGGGTGAAGCATGTTGAAAATTACTAAATAAGAAATTGGAATGCTAGCTCGTGTGGAAAGTGGAAATTTCCAGGTACAAACTAAATATTATGGAGTAGAGATACAAAGCAGATATTATATTAGTAGAACAGAACAGAACCAAGCCGAGCCAAGCGGATTATAGTCCAAACTACTCTTCTCAAAATCAAACGTCAAAGCTCAAAGTTAACCAACCGAATTTTACACGGAGATTGCATTACCTCACTCATGAAATGATACCGTATCTACGATGTGATCATGTCAGAGCAGATCAGAGCAGAATGAACCCAGCTATAAATGAAAGTAAGGAAACTAATCAGAAACCAAGTCAAGTCAAACCAAACCACGCTAAACTATAGATTGATATTTGTCTGTACAGTGTCAAATGGAGAAAGCATGAAGGTAAAAGGTTGGATTTAGGATCAATTTGACTCTGTGACTTCTGTGTGCAATTTAGTACATTATCCATTACACGTGGTTTCTTTATTAAGAAGATTTGGATCTATGTACAATGTACATTGCACATACATGATTAGTTATGAAACCTTTCAATCCACCTTCACTTTTCTCTCTTTCTCTCACTCCTACATTCTGCATTCTACATTCTACAGCCTACAACATGCAAGATATCCGCTTCAAATCCATTCATTATTTTACGCCTATGACACATTTTACACATAATTAAAAGACACCACTACTGGGTTTAACATGTACTTGTGCCGGGATTATTAACTTCATTTAATTAGACACGGCTAAATAACTGTGCAAATTTCATCGAGGGATTGGAAAGAAGTGGATGAAACTTGTTTCATCTTTGTTTCTCCTTCAACTTGCTACATTCTACATTCTACATACTTCTAAGAAACTACAGTACAAACTATTCCAAACAAGACATTCAACTGCAGAATACAATAGAGTATTTACAGTACGTTTTGACTAGGAGTTTTGAAACAGAATACACATTTACTCCGTTTTACGAGGTCCAAGTTTTGTAGCATATTTCAATTTCATTTAATTACTTTGTCACAGTTATGAATTATGTAATAAGGGAAAATTATGTAGGGGTGTACCACGGATCTACAAATAGCGACAAAAATATCTACAGAGAAATACTCGCATCTGGAATCTCGAATCTTGAATTCATAACAAAATTAATACTGTCTACTGTAAAATTGGAGAAATTGGAGAAATTCAGTCCAAGGACAACAGGAAAGTTTAACTTGATACAGAATTCAAATCCGAATCCGAATTCAAGAGACAAATTCAATGTGACACTAATTCAGTTATTCAGTTGTGTACCTCCAAATTCCAAATCTTTGAGATGAATTAAATCTGAAATTCATTGATTTCTCTATTATTCCTCTCAGCTTCTCAAGTTCCGGTTCTGGTTCTGGTTCTGAGAAAGAGGATACTTTTAATTTGGAAACATTTCTATTTTCCTTTATTTTCCACAAAATCCCAAAAACTTCCAACTTGCTTCTCTAAAAGGTACAATGTACACTGTACAGTAAACAGCGAACAGTGAACAATACATTATGTGCATTATACATGTGCCCATGGGAGGAGAAAAGAGAAAGTACTGACTTGGCTTAAAGAAGCAGAAGAAGACCCGGGTACATTGATAAAAGCGCTTTATATATTGAATCTTGTAGTCATGTTTTCATTTTGCTATTTCCTATACACATATATCCACTTTCTTACTTTCTGTACGATAATAAATGAATGAATCCTCTTGAACCTATTTTCAAAGAATCTAGAATCTGGAACCCAGAATCCAGTCTTGAGTAAAAGTCCATCTTTTCTTTTATTTTTGCACCCTTTGTACATGAGGTTTACTCTATATTCTACAGTGTATCGTGTATGGTGTATAGGTTAAGGGTTATGGTTTATGGGCAAGTTTTTAGAAAGAGGATTCATGGAAGATGAGATTACTTTTTCTTCTTGTGTCGTGTATAGTGTATAGTGTACAGTATACAGTACATAGTAGAAAGTGGAGAGTATGCGATCTTCATTGAAGCGGAAGAGATCTATATTCGTATTCGTATTCGTATTCGTATTCTTGTGTGCCCATGAGCTTAACGGAACCGTGAACTGTAAACTGTAACGGAAGGACAAGTAGTGAAGAAGGTAAAGAAATCGAAACAACTTTCTCTCGAGTCTCGAGTCTCGATTCTCAATACTTGATCCAAGCTCAAGGCTCAACCGGCTTCCAGGTCTACCTTCTTTCTGTTTATACATTTATCACAAGAAGGAATCCAATTTTTTTCATTTTTCTCATTTAAGTAGAATGTAGATTATAGAATGTAGAAACTGATAGAGAATATTCTCAGAAGCAGCATTATGCTTACGGCTACTTTTAAGTTGATTGTTGATTACTGATTGTCTAGCTGTAGAAACAGTAACGATTAGCTGTACTCCGGCAATTAAACACTTAGTAATAGGAATAGCTAATCAATACACTGTTTTTTTTCTATGAGAAAATCAATGACAACTAACAACTGGCAACCCGAGGATTAAAATCTCAATATTTAAAATTACTCCAAACTACAGGAGAAAAAGATGCTCAACTCATATGAAATTCCTCTCATCAACTCACTGACCACTCTACTCTTTTTTGCAACTGGTTATTTCTCTCTACCTCTGATCAAATGTGTGTTGAGTATTCAGTCTCCGCTCTCTAGTCTTGAAGCATTTTTCTTTGAAGCTTTATTTTCTTTAACGTTAAATCAAAGGCACAGTTCTTGAGTATTGCGTACCTTTTAAATTGCTTTTTTAAAACAAGTGTTTTAGATTACAAAAACATGTGGTGGTACTTTCTACTTTGTACTTTGTAATAATTTCTACTATCCTCAACTCTCCAGTTTCCAGTTTCCAGTTTCCAGCCAGTTATTCCAATCAAATTTTGGTTTAAAACAATCATTTTCCCAACACAATTTAGGATATTTTTACAAAGCTCAACCTCAAAGTCAAAGTCAAAACGGCTGGTAATTTTATCAGCGAGATTGATATTCAATAGTCAATGTAAAACCTGGATGCTTGTTTCATAGGCAAAAAAGAGTGATTTCTTCAACCATGAACGTTTAGTTTATTCCATTCTTCCATCTTTCAACATCCTTAAGGTTGGAGGTTTCAATATCAGGAAAAAGTAGCGGAAAAGAATAAAGCCATGTTGTAAGAGTAGCAATAAAAGTAAGCGTAAAAGTAAAACGGTGTTACAAACTTTTACAGATACAGATGCAGACAGTGATAGAGATCTGTGTGCTACTTGTCTTTGTCTTTGTCTTGAAACTTGGAGCAGGAAAGGTGGAAAGAGAAAGTCTTTACTTACGATTAACTCTGTCCAATGCTCAATGCTCACTTTATACTTTGTACTACTTTGTTGTAACGACGTCTCTTTTCATCTAGGATAGAGTTTCACTTTGTTTTAAAAAGTGAAACTCCTCCTAGAGCCTCTCCTCCTCCTTCTTTTGCTTCTTTGCTTAGTTTTTCTTCTTCTTCTCAAACTAGTCAAAAACATTTGTTGCTTTTCACTCTCCGCGCAGTAAATGTTCTTGGTGAGATCAGCTGGTAAAGAGTAAAGAAGGAAAATGGAGAAAGTGGAAAAATATATTTATTTTCCTTTCTGCTTTTGGAGTGTAAAAAAGGAAAACATTCAACATTCATCCCAAATCAAAAGAAAACAAATTGAAATTTGAAATGTACTTTTTGTTATTATTGTCTCAGTGTATCTAAAATTCTTTTGAGTTGAGTTGAGTATCTAAAATTCATTTATCATTTGCAGAGTGTGTTTTTAAGTCTCATTATTATTTCAAAACGCAAACCTCAAAACTAAAAAAATAAAATGTACTTAAATATTTATAACACGGTATTTCCTTCACTGTCTCATGTAACTTGTTGTGGCTACTATTTGTTCTCTAAAGATTTTCTAGGTCCAAGTCATAATAAATAAATGAGTATTTTTTGATTGTTTTCATTTTTCATTTTAGGTGCAAAAGCTGAACGCCAAAAAGAAGGATTGAAGATTCGAGGATAGGGATAAAGGAGGTCCAGAGTCAGTTGAGAATGGAGTGAAAAGTGAAAGTGGAGTTATTTCATCTGTATGATGACAGTTATTAACAGCCTTCATTTCTTTCTTCTCCTTAGAAGACTTGGTTCACCAGTTTCAGTTTCAGTTCCAGTTCTACTATTTCAATGGATATGAATGGATACGAACGAAATTGAGGCAAATGACAAGGCAGAAAGATGCTTTTCAATTCCACTGTGGTGATATTGCAAGCTTTGACAAGTAAAAAAACAGGATTTCAAAGGTTTTCACTCTTCCAGTTCCGAGTCCGTGATCTACGATCGTTAACCTCAAAGCCAAATCCAAAGCAAAAGCAAAAGTCACTCACTTTACCGTACAACACAATAAATCAATAATAAAAATACTAAAATCAAAGTATTTTTCATTGTCATCCACATCAACTATCGACTATCAACTATCGACCACAGAGGAGAAACAAGAAACTAGAAACTAGAAACTAGAAATAAATTTACGAGGGAAGAAGAATTAAGGAAAAAGGAATCATAATTGTAATTGTACTCGTGCCCGTGCTCTAGCTCGTTCTCGTAACCACAATGAACTATTCAAACTATTCCAAAGAAGTTGTAGATTTTGTTCGGATGCTAAGTGCTTTGCAATCATCACCCTCATTAAATCCAATCTTTCCGTCCGATTCCTCCTCCGCGTCTTCCTCTGTCTCCTCCGCCTCTTCTTATTTCTCTTCCTCCATCAATCAGTTTGGCCAGTCAGTCCTAACAGTCGGTCCAAGTGGGAAATCACCACTTGGACCGGATACAGAATTGTTGTACGGTCACATTGAGCCAACTCTACACTACGCGGATAATGGGAATGGAAGTGGGGGTAATGGATTTGGAGGGGAGGACGACGATCTCAGTACTTATTCATCCAGCGCCTTTTCCTACTTTACAATATTCTGGGCGGTCATGTTCAGCGTCATGCTCTCCTTCGCCTGTATTGGAAACATTCTCGTCATTTGGATCGTTTTGGGTATAATTACTTTCTTTTTATAACTTTTAAAGTCTAAAGTATCGAGTATCGAGCATTGATACGAAATAAATTTGTAATAAATTATTCATTTTTATTTTCAACTTCTTTTTGTCTATTTTTAAACTTTTATCGTGCTCTCTCATCATTAAATGCGATTAGGAATACAGACCTACGCAAACACTCACAAGGTAACATGTGACTTTATTCTTTTTTGTTTTTTTGTTGGTAAACTGTAAATTACAGCTCATCGTCGGATGCGTAGCGTGACAAATTACTTTTTACTAAATTTAAGTGTGGCGGATTTAACCATGGCGTCACTAAATGGAGCTCCAAATTCTTTTTATATGCTCCGATAGTAAGTCAAATTTACCTATTTATCTGTAAATGTTTGCCAATTTTACGGTCAATATTTATTTTATCACAAGTAGATTTTTTTCTTTGCTTATCTAAACTTCAACCTGTAAATAGTTATTTCCGTTAGGTTTTTTAATAAGTGCTCCTTTCTCTTCCTTTTTCCAGTGACTGGATATTCGGGAGTATTTTATGTGTCGTAAATAATTTTGTTGCTAATTTCACCGTTGCCAGCTGCGTCTTCACCATGATGGCTATTTCACTCGATCGGTAAGGAAATTAATTCAAATTTAAATTTCACAGTGTAAACTGTAAAATGTAGATAAATATTGAGAATTGAGAATTGAAATTGAGATAAAGAAGATTAGTGGAGGAAAAGGAAACTCTTGCTCTTGCTCTGAAACTCAGCCTTGATTCCTGACTCCTATTTCCAGATTCCAGTTAATCGTCCATTAAAACTTGCTATTAAATATGAGACTGACTTGTGTTACTTTTGTCTCCATTGTCTCTCAGCTCTCAGCCTTCAAAGTTTTTAGAAAGACATCAGACACCAGATAAAGGAATGTGATCTGACCCCCGTCTTTTGTATAGTTGTTATCGAGTTCTTGAGAAAAAAATTTAAAAGTTGGCAAAAGTTTCCACCATTAAAGTTGGTAGCACAAGGACAAAGCAAAAAAATAGTTTTATCACTTATTACATACATTTTATACAACAATAGACAATAGACAGAGCAAAGACTACAAATTACAAATGAAGGCTCTTTTTTTTGCTTTTCCATCTCTCTCTCTTGATCAAGTCTCAACTTACTGCAGAAATGCCAACTTTTTGTTTCATTCTTTCTGTTTCGGGATGGGCAAACTCCAAACTCCTTTTCTTATAGTGGTTTGGCTTGACTTGACTTGACTTTTGACTTGAATGTTCTGTATAGTCATAGTTATTTTGTGAGTATGAACACTGAACACGTACATTACCCATCACATTCGTGTTTTGATTTCTACTTTCTACCTTTTACTTTCTACCCGTTCCATTCCTTTGATATTTGATATTTAGCCAACTGTTTCATGTTTCATTTACCTATTTGATGTCTGTGCATCAGCATTCAACATCATCAAAACCCAAAACTCATGAGCTCTGAACTTGATGTTCAATTATTATTATTATTATTTCGCGTATGACAAATGACAAATGACAAACCGAGAGCAACTAGTTCCAGGTTCCAGGTTCCAGTGCAGGGCTGGAGTTTGACAATCAGTATTTCACCATGCAATATTATACTGTACAATGTACGATATATTGAATATTGAAAAGGACGATTCAATATTATACCAACTTTGAAATGATCAAGTATTCTATTTTAAAGAATCGGCTGAATCACCGGCTTTTTGTTTTTGTTTACCTGAGCATTATTATTATAATAGAAACAAAAAAACAACTAATGAAATGAGCACAACTTCCTGTGCGTTCCTTTTTTTGTTGCTTTTTGAAAGCCGTTCCAGATTTTAAATTCTAGATTCCAGGGAATTGATATTCATTTTTAGCTATAAAATGTAATTCTACCTGTTTTTGTTTGGCAGAATTTCCTCATTAAAATTTGTACTTTTATTTCGTGTTCTCGTGTTTTCTTGTCCTCCTGCCCACCTTTATGCTGTAGAGTGTAGAGTGTAGAGTCATGACAAATATCAAATGACAGTCTGCTCTTTTCTTTGCTATTTTCTTCAAAAATGTAGTCATACACAAAACACAGTGAATAATTTAGCAAAATGCAGAATGCGCATGTGAATTTTAGGGATTTAGGATTTGGAATTCTGATTACCGACAATTGTAAATTGGGAACCAGCGCCATAGAATAAAATTAGTGGTTTTACAAAACGGCTGATCGTATAATATTTATTGCGTATTTCAGTAAATGTCAATTGTTTATTGATTAACTTGATAAAGTATTTAACACACGTGTATATACGGTATTATGGATGATTCATCATGCGTCATTCGTGTGAAATACTGTGTTGTTGTCAATTGTACATGTCTGAATTCGGCATCGACATCAAATTGCCAGCAGTCCCAGATCCCAGATGACTAAGCAAAATAATAATGAGAAATACTAGATCACATACGACTTTCCAATTTCTCTGCAGTAGTACAAAATGTACATGCTCATCTTTTTGATTAATAAAATGTACTGAACTGCTGTATGTTGTGAACTTGGAATGTAGAGCAGGAACCAGAAGATGGGAGAAAGGAGTTAAAGTTAGACGATGTATTGTTAAACACGTGTACGCGGGTACTCCTCGCTCCTCGTTTCTCGTCCTTTTGAGCCTGATTATCTTAAAACTGAAAACAAAGGAGTGGAGGCACAAACGAAATTGCTAAAGTGAAAGAGGAGAAACAAAAGAGGATGAATGTACATGAACATTTTACATTGGGCATTGTGTATGAAGATAAGCTCCTGCCTCCTTCCCTTGTGCTAAAACAAAGCACAAAACGCATACCCACGTCAACTCTTTTGAAGTAAATTGAGTTCTGAGTTGAGTTCCAGTTTCAGTTCAGATCCTTTTTCAACTATAGAATTACCTGAAGTTCCAAGTTTCAAGTTTAAAGCACTTCTACTACTAACTTCTAACGATAATAATACAGCATACGTGTAATAACAATAAGCATTATTATTATTATTATTAAACTTGAAGAAATAGTATCTGGAATTTAGAATCTGGAAACTTTAGATTGAATTTTCATAAATTTCATTGGTAAATCTTCAGCCGTGTTTTGTTATTATTCTATCTGATTCACATTAACATTTACGAAAGGGAATTTCCCCTCTCTCTCTCTTTCCTGTGCACACATAAAATACTGAATCATAATTTTGTGCTTTGTGATTACGAATGTGTAGTTTCACTGTTTCACTGTAGTATTTTTAAATTATTACTAGAAAACTAGAAAACAGTCGATAAAGGTGTACAATGTACATTTTACGGGGAAAGATACAGTATTATTTTATCAACATGTGGGTTTTCGCTGATCTTTTCTTTTCTCTTGTGAATACAGATACATGGCCATTGTTCGCCCACTTCAGCCCAGAATGACAAAGGTACCAGATTAATAATAACAAGAATTATTATTATTATTTATGAATGTATTAATTTTACTTACAACCATAAATGTTCATAATCCATTTGAATAATAGTGATTAAGAATTATTATTATTATTATTATCATCATCCTTCTTGAGCAAGTTAATTAGTTGACTTGAGTTGAATTAAGTTGAGAAGATTTTAATAGATTAAAGACGACAAAGAGAGCATGAGCTGTAAATTATTTTCATTTGGTTATGTATTTTGCAGGGTTTAGCTTGGAAAGCCATTGGCGCAATTTGGCTTTTCAGTGCAATTTTAGGTCTTCCATGTCTTCTTTTCTCCACCACTGAAACGTATTATGATGGGACGAGCACCAAGACAAGTATTCAAACAATTATGTTAATAATTATGGATTGCAACTAATTATTAATTATTCTTCTTCTTCTTATTATTATTTAAATCATGCATAAGGAGAAAGTAGTGAAAGTACTTCACTTTCCATGAACATTGTACATATGTACAAATTTTTTAGGGTGAAGGTTTTTCTTTATTTCGCCATTGCAAATTGAAATGGTAGAATATTATGTAATTATTGTCGTTTTTTACGAATTTAGAATGCTTTCTCCTCTGGCCTGATGGCGATCCGTCAACTTCTACAATGGATTTTTTGTAATTGCTTTGAATTTTAAGGATTCATATTTCACCTTGTTGTAGTTTTTTATTAATGAAGTGAAAGTGAAGGTAAAAATGTTACAGGATTTTTCTAATGGAATATTTTCTACATTAATGTTTGTTAGGTACACTATTTTTCTACTAATATTAACCTACATAGTTCCAATGACGGCAATGGGCTTGTGTTATGGAAGTATGAGCCTTGAATTATGGGGCCATCGCCAAATAGGAGAATGTACTGAAAGACAAATAAATTCCATGATCTCAAAACGCAAGGTAATTTTTGACTTTGACTTTTCTGGGGTTTCGTTGTTTTTTTTGTGTACTATAGAAATACTGTCATATTTGATTGCATAATATAAATACTTTCCCGTTCGAGCTATAATTCTTTCTTTCTTTCCTTTTCTTTGTTTCGCGTACCAAGGTCGTTCGGATGTTTATCGTAAGTAGTATAATGAATAATGAATAATAATTACTGCTGATGTAGCCATATGATATTATGATGCAAAATAATATAGTGACAAAATAATTGTTGTTGACACGAGTTATCAAACCCCTTTGATTTCTGTTGTTTCCTCATTTCATACCAAAAACTACTTTTTTACATTTCAGGTGATAGTTTTCGTATTTGCAACTTGCTGGGCGCCATATCACGGATATTTTATCTATGTGTACTACAATAAATCCATAGTTCGAGAGAAATGGCTTCCGTAAGATTTTATTTCCAGTTTCTAGTTTCTAATTTCTAATATGAGTGATGATGAATGGACGTTTTTATTCCCCCTTTATTCATTTATTTAGATCTGTCTATTTGACATTTTACTTTCTCGCAATGAGCACTTCCTGCTCCAACGTGATCGTCTACTATTTTATGAACACAAAATTTAGAAGTTACCTCCAAGAGGTGGCTCGAAATTTCTGCTTTTGTGGAAGGAAGCGGAGGCGAAGGGAGTTTATTGGAGAAACTCCTCCACTCTTCCGAAGATACAGTCAATCCAACTCAAGGTCCAGATCAGGTACGGAAACTAATATCTCTAATGGCTCCTATTTTTTTTAATCACTCCAAATTGAAGACGACCACAGTCACAAAGGCACAACAGCCAGAACACAAGTTACAAGTCACAAATCATTGAATGAGACATGAAAAGGACTCAAAAGTCACCATTAATACTAAGTGTTGCAGTATGTACTGTGTATATTATCTGTATTCATACGGTCAACTGTATAAGTAATAAGTAGGAGCATCGCATAATACACAAGACATAAGCAATGTCCTTTTCTATACTTTGTGCTCGATGCGCGTGCAACATAATTCATTACATCTGTATTACATTTTACACATGTGCATAAGTACACGTGCAGTCATACAATTTACATTCCAATGCCAAATTCAAATGCCAAAAGAGTAATGACTAATGTAAGTTTGATATTTGCAGGTCCGACGGACGAAAATCATATTCACAACAGTCCATGTAGAAAAATACCGATTCAGAGTAATCTAGTCCTACAAAATCATATAAATTGCTATCGGCATCCACTTCAAAACCACCATGTTCAAGTGACTGTGGCTGGACGTCATCACCACTTGAAAAGGATCAGCAAGAACAATGGAACTCATGGAGGGGCCTTGCATCAAAACTCATTGAAAACCTGTAACACCTACTGCTAGCCCACTCCACACCGCTCGACTCGACTCAATTCCATTTTGTTCGATTTCCTTCATTCATCCACATCAAGTTATATCAATATATGTAGTGATTGGTGTGCGTTGAGTGTAGTTTCTTTGGGAATGTCAAACCCAAACATATAGTGTGTACAGTGTACAGTGTACAGTATACAGGCATTTGTGTATTTATTTACAGCCAAAAGTCTATCTATAAAACGCATCACACAAGTAACACGTGATACATGGTCAATACAGTATACTGCAATACAGTGCAATCAAAGGAAGCGGAGGAAAACGGAATGGGTACAAATGGACATGTAGACTTAAGAGCGGAGAGGAGAAAGCGAGAGAAAGTTTTGGCGATCAAATTACACCATCTATTCACGATCAATTCATTCATTCCTTCATTCAATCAATCAAACATCCTTTCAAGACAGAATGAACCTGGGAACCTGCTCTGTTTCCTGTTTTCTGTTTTCTAGTCAACTATTCAAGTGAAATGTGTACAAGAATGATTCATTTCATTAATGATGTATTCATCATAGAAACTACAGACGATGGATCCTTACAACTTGTTTCCACCATTATAAAGTTACATAACTCATCCGATTCAACTATTGCTATTGATAACACTTTCAACTTTACATTTATTAAAGTTTAGAGAAATAGATTTGGTTTTCAAGTTCAAAGCGTTGGAAGTTTCAGGCATCCTCAATCCTCGTATTTATATTCTGTGTTTTATTTACGCATCGTCCGAGATCTGTGTAGCTAAAATGTGTGTGACGTGCAAGTTGAAAACCTCTCCGTGTACTTTGTACTTTAGTCCACGACGGGTAAGAAAAAAAAGAGAAAAAACATTTCAAATTTCAAGTGTTTAACAAAGAGCTCCTCCGCATCCATTATATTTTTACGAAATTTGTGTATTGTGTATTGAGTATTGAGTACGGTAGAATAAAATAAACATTGACCTCCATTTTCCAGTATATGTTTGATGTTTGATGAATCTCCGCATCATGCCTTTGGTTGACCATTAACTTACCCAAGGAAACATTGGCTGGCCCCGTTCCCGTTGAATCTGGAATCTGGAATCTGGAATCTAGAATGTTGAATCTAGTGTCGAGTGTCAAATTGTTGTAACATTAACCAAAACAAATCAATGCTCTGGTCAAAAAGCTATAAAAAGGATTCTTTATTATGTGTTATGTATTATTTATATACTTAAAAATAAACACGCAGTTTAAACGCGTAGAAACGTGTTATATATGTTATATTATATTTTATATTATACATACTTCCACTTTGTACTATATACTATATATACTATATTATAGTACATGCTATATAAAAAATATTTAGTGTCAAGATAATAACTACGAATTACAGAACTGAAGAAGAAGCAAAGCAGAATCTTAAACCTCTCCAGGCTCCTAAATCCTGAAATAATATAAATAATAATTATTCTATTATACCTACAACCTGCTATTTAAAATTCACGTTAAATTCAGGATCATAAGTTTGAAAATACTCATTAAAATAAAATGACCATCATCAAAGAATATTTAAACAAGTGATTTGAGTTTATATCCTGGATGTCTATTGAGCATTGAGTATTGAGTGCCTTGTGCGTCATCAAATAAACAAAAAACCACTCCACAGAACACCAAATATAGCCATTGTATCATGATACCTAAATCTGAAATCTGAGTTGATTAATTGTCACAAAATGAGTAATCACTAGAATATAATGTAAATATAGGTAAAGTTACAAAGCTACGCAGAGCGTAAAACACCGAAAGTTAACTATGGGTAATATTTTAAACGAGCTCAGAATTACAGAATTATTAAAAGAATCTTATTACAAATGTACCTCGTATTATATATTATTATATCACATTATTATTAAATGACAAAGAACAGTTTGTACCTTAGAATTTCAAAAATCTACATGTACTTACATTGTACAATGTACATGTATCTCAAACTCAAAAGTGATTTGTGATTTTAAATTAATTGTACATCTTACAATAATTACTAACAATAATACTGCAATTTATTTATTTATTTTGATTTTATTAACGTGTTATTTCTGAGGTTATTTACTACGTACAAGAATGACGTTTCTTCCCCGCAGTAACACGGACTCAACAAAAATAACATAAAGACTAAATATTAAAAGATTTGCAAGCCAAGTGAATGAGACATGTAATACTAACCATATTAATCATGCGTAATGTGTATAAAGTATAAAGTACGTAATATAATGTGAATTTCTGCGTATCTCGAATGTTGAAGGATGGAGAATGGAAATTTTACAAATCAAAACTGACAATTGTCTAAATACTAAATACTGATATTTATCATTGATCATTGATAAAATCATTAGGAATAGGTCAAATACGTCAAAAATCTAAAGTCAAACGTGACCATTAAATTAAAAAATTAACTTATTTTGTAAATTAAAGTAATTAAAACACAATCCGAGATTTTATTAATAAAACACGCGGTGGAAATATGTTGTGTTACGCATTAAGCAGACACCGTTGAAAGTTGACAGTAGGTACTTAAAATATAACTGATTGAATTTTGAACTGCCAACCTGTAAAATACCCAGAACTCGAATGCCAAATACTAAATACTAAATACAATAAAACCAAAAGTGAAACAGTGTATCAAGTAATTAATATAATTTATATTTATAATTTAAAAATTATTAATGAGTAATAAATATATAATATTGTCTACTTTCCATTGGACATGTTTTATCATTATTATATTTTATAATCTCATATATCATGTATTCATAATTGATAATAATTCCTAGTTCCTAATTATTCATATTCATACTAGAATAATTTAATTTTGTACAGCAAATACGTTTTGATATAATAATTGCAAGAAACGATAAAGGGGTACACTCCAAGTATAAACTTTTCCCATGGAAACTGGAAATTAATGAAGGATTTTGAATAGAGTTGACTTGCCAATATTTAAAAGTTTCGCACAAATTTTCCTGTACCTATCGCTCTCAACTTTCAACTCTCAGCTCTCAAGTGGAAACTGAAGAGAACGGTTCAGGTGAATCCAGTATCAAGTAGTTGAATGTGCTAGAGAAGTATGTTCAAGTTTGATTACATCACGGTTCGAGTTTCGAATTTTGAGTGTTTCCCTTCCTCTTATTTTTTTATTTCCGTTTGTTTTGAATCTCCCACTTCCGAAAAATCGTTTCCAAAAGTCAAGCACTAGTTACGAGTTTATACTTGATGCTCAGTATCCAGTACGTACGAGTTTACATATGAGAGGAACTAGTCTGATAAATTAGGCCCTATCGATCCACCTACTTGCAGGCTCATGTATTTTGTACTTTGTGATCCTCGCAACTCTCAGCTCAAGCTCGCAGTTTGCAATGATGCATCCAATTACAGTAAAATTTAGAATTAGTTGTAGTTAAAGCTGTACAGTGTTTAGTGTTTAGTTTACATACAGTACAGGCACGTGATTTAAATGTACACATGTGAATATTGCATGTTTTACAAATTAAGTATTACAAAAGCATGACATGTGAACCTGGAACGTATACAGTTGTCAACAGTATACTGACAAAAAGTAATTTTTGTTTTTCTAGAATATAGAGAATAGAGAAAGAAGCATGCAAGATGAAATTTGAAAGTGGCTACTGCGACGTTTACATTCATACTTCATACTTTCCCCCACAAAACACAAATAGGTAATGAGAACATGAGTCATTCTATATTCTGTATTCTGTACGTAATACATAACATATAACACACAATTCGCAGAATGAAGTCTCAAGTCCAGAAGTTTTTTTTCAAGAGGACCCCCCAGAGTTTTTTCATCTTGTATCAAGTATCTCGGATCTAGTGTCTAATGTAGTGTTTAAAGTCTAGTGTCTAGTGAAAGGAGCAGAATTTCATCTCGATCCAGTATTAGAATTATCTTCGACCAAGTCAGTGTAAAGTGTAAACAGTCATTGGTAATTGGAAATGTAAAGACTACAACCTCCAAGCTGCAAGCTGTACCCAAAAACTAAGGAATAAGAATGAAGGATGAGAAAATGGAGCACCCGGAAAAAGAGATTTTTCCCATTCCCTTACTCAATTTTCACATGGGTGAACTTGGATTTGGATTTGGGTTTTTACAGCTCACTACGCTTTTGCCTCCTGTGTGTGTGTAATTAGGCAAGTTAATTGGGAGTGGGTGACCAGTGACCAGTAACCATGTACCTTTCAACACCTGTCACGTCAACCACCTATTTTCTTCACTCTTCATTACAACCACTCGACCAGTGACCATTGAGGATTTACCACATATGTTTACGATGCAAAGCAGAGTATTGGAATCGTCGTGCCCGCCCGTCAGACCATTTTCAGAACTGGTTTGAAATGCATGGCAGTAGTTTTGTAACAGCATACACACACGATTTAAAAGCCTTATACTCTATACTCTGCTAAAGCATTGAGAGTCTGAAGAATTATGCTTTCAAGGCGATTCCAAATCCTCACCTGGTGACGATTTTTGACTTTAGGTACAATTGACACATGAGAAACTAAAACTACAAACTACAGACATAACACAAAACACAGAACACGGAGGTAAAATGTTCCAAATTTAAAGTGTATTTATAATTTACCTCTTGTAGTGCAAAATACTTGGAAATGTTTACCCAGTACAGTTTATAGAGTACAGAGTTCATGCTGTTTTACCTTCACCACCACAAAAGTAGTCAATGGAATACAAATCTCTTTCATGCATGTTGTGTTATGTTGGATATTTGGCATTTCCTTGAATTCTTGTTTTGCTTTTCCATGTTCCTGCAGCCGTTGTTTTTCTTCTATTCTCTGTGTTAGTGTTGCATGTGTTAGGTGATAATGCAGATCTACAAACTACAAAACGACTGCTCCTCCGTGTACCGTTAACCGCCCACCGCCCACCAACCACCGCCCACCGCCCACCAACCACCGCCCACCGCCCACCAACCACCGCCCACCGCCTACGAGCCGCGATCCCGCTTGTTGCTTCTCCTTCCATCCACGCTGTTGACTTGCAAATGTCCTCCATGCTCCATGCACCTTGTCCATTGTCCATTATCTCCGCCTTCCATAACATCTACAATCTACACTGTACACAGAGATCGATTTAAGCAGAATGAATAGAGTAGAAAAGAGTGGAATAGAATAGAATGTTCTGTTAAGACTTTTGACTGCGAGGTGAAAGCTCTTTTTTCATTTTCTCCGAAATCTAGAATCTAGAAACTAGTACCCAGAATTCCATGATCCGTTGCCTAGAGTCAAGCATTTCGGATCTCGGATCTTGAGTCTCGGTAATTTTTCCGTATCCAATATCCAATAAACATCCGCATATCGAAATTCTTGTAATACATACCACATTTTTCAGCTGACATTAGGAAATATGAAACCCGATTGGCATTTCCATCGATAATCTAATCAGTCACGGTACAGATTTGATGTCTTTGATGTCAATGCCAACGCCAATCTGATGGCCGATGTCAGTACTACTTTTTCCCCAGAAAAACCCTAGTAAGCATGGACTGTTGAAAGGTGCAAAGGATTACAAAAATTTCCGTCGAAACGTCCTCTTTCCCATCATCTTGAGTATTGAGTAATAAACTGGAATATAAGGTAGAGGCAATATGCAAAAATCCCAACACAGAACACAAAACACACCAAGTTTCCTTGGAGATATCATTAGTAGGTTTACGTCAACCGAGAGCGGAGAGTCAAGAGTCAAAAGGTATGAGCTAAGGATCAGGATGCCAATGTATTTTATGGGTGTTTGCGAGCAGATAATGCTAATGCTAATGTACTAAATGGCAGTGAGCCGTGGCTAATACTGTCGATTAGATTGTTAGATTGGCTCGTTTCCAGTCATCTGAAAGAGTAAATGAAATCATGGATCCGGGGTTTTATATAAACAGCCAACATTTCTTTATTTATTCTCTCTCTCTTTCTAGGGCATCATTCTGAAGGAACAAAGAAGCAAACAATGAATAAACACGGTTTATTTACTCATTACGTTGTTTGTTTATTCGTCCATAAATATCTGTATAATGTATAATGTAGCGTGTAGCATATAGCACTCATCAGTTATGTTTATTGCAGTTTAATATTTAATCAGAAGCTAGAAACTAGAAACTAGCACGAGGTACAAGATTATTAGGATCAAATTGTCATACAATAAAATAATACTGTTGATTCACAGCTCACAAACTGATCGTACACGATCAAAAATCAAAAGTGAGCATAATAAAAAAATACCCCTTTATTTAAGACGTATCATAATTTATAATTTTTAACATAATATTATCTGTAAAACAATGTTTCTTATATAAGTAGTAAGTAATGCTGCACTGCAGTGCTTTGGTAAAAAATTAAACTTTGTTACTGTTTTGTGCGTCAACGGTAAACAGTAAACAGTAAGCATTTAAGCCGACCATGAATTCTATTTTCTTTTTCCTATACAAAATAAATGTACATACTTTTTATATAATTAATAATAATCATTGGTAATGGGGAGTACAAAAGGACCGAAAACCTTTAAATAAATTTTCATCCCCTCAGGGTTAGAAGACAAATCCTCTGTGTAGGTACTTGATGTTGACTGTAGATTATATATACATACTATAATTCACGCGCCCAGTCAAATTCCAAATTCCCTCCTCGTTTCAAGCGTTTGGATTTTTGGAAATTAGTGATGATCAAGTTAAAGCAAGATGGTTAGAGATGCCCTCTGTTTCCGTGTACTAAAGGTCTTCATCAGCGGGTTCCCCTCGTTTCAAGCGACTAATCACCTATTCACATCAGAACACATTTATTTAGACTTTATACTTTCTAGTTTCAAATTCCGCCCTGTAATTATTATTCAAAGTTCAAACTGAGTTGCATGTAGTACGGAGTATGGAGAATGGAATACGGTGATGCACTACTACTATTTGAGCCGACAGTCGATAGTCGAGCAGTGTGGCTGTGAGTTTTGAATTTTATCTCAAGTCTCCACGAAACTCCAACTCCAGCTGCCAAACATATAGTAAGCGCCTACAACATTTTTACAGTTGGACGTTGAATTATTCATACAGGCCAAAAACTATACCAAACCATGGCAAAAACCAAAAGTAAAATCCTTTCCTTTTTATTTTATTCCACATTCTACATTCTAGAATTTGAAACTTGCATGGAATTTTCACCACACCACACATGAAAAATCATGCAGAGTTTGGTCGTTGGTTTCTGGTTGGCTTGGTTTTTGGTTCCATGAACATTGAAGATTCAAGATGATTCAAGTGAAAATGCAAGTTGAGCAGTTCCACTCACCACATTATTAAGTTTAAAACTTTTCTCTAGCGCCATTCAAATTTCACATTTGTACAGATTCACTGTTACTGTTTTTCCTGTTCTGTTTTGCGTTTTGCGTACACCGCACACAACATAAAAATGAGGAGCGCGGGACAAGCATAGTAAATCAGGATTTTAAAGTTTACAAATTATAAACAAATTGACTTGCATTTCTCAGTCGGGCAACTTCTTTGGACTCGGCATTTCGTGTAGCTCCATTCGTTACTTGTTTGACTCGGGACGCATAGCTCAAGGAAATAATCGTCTCATCCATGTTGAAACTTGATGGACTGATGTTGACAAACATGAGTGTTTTTGCATTACCTCCAATACTGTCCTGCATCAACAGGGTCAGTTTGTTGTTTCTGTGTGATACAAAATCAAAAATCAATCATCAGAAACCAGTGAGGAATTTTATCATAACTAAATATGATCATAAATCATGTGTTGTATTTTATATTTTATATTAGTATTTAGCCAGTGTTTCTCCACAAACCGATATGGCACAAAACTTTGGTCTGTTGTCAATGCATTTATAACGTCTCCAAAAGCAGACAAGGATTTATTTATTGCATTGGCTTCACGAAGAGTATCTGCACAAGAACCTGTAATATAATTTCAATATTTTTAATTATTATTTTTAGGTACTGGATAAAGTGATTTAGTATTTTTTCTCATTCAAAATTTAATTGACGACATATTATTATTTATGATAATAAAAAACACAAAACACACCTGTCTTGCTTTGTCTCTCACTCCCCGCGAGATCCACTAGACTTATCTGTGTTCAGAGAATTATTCAGAATTCAGAAAATAAGTTTTATTTTACACATTCTTGTATTTATTTTTTATTTATTTATTTTTTTGTTACAAAAATATTTCACTGTAATTATTTTTCCCCGTTTTCCCTCAAATTCTCGTTACTAATTTCCAATTTCCAATGAACAGTTTTATACGGCTCAATACTGATATCTCACAATGTCAGTGTCTTCAAAAAATCTCAATTAAACGTCAGTCTATGTGCTCTATTACAAGTTTACTTAGTCTATTTAAAAGTCCAAGTTCCAATTTCAACAGAAAAATAGATGCTAAATGATATATCTGAGTACTGGGTATTGAGTATGGAGAAAAGGAAGCTGGAATACTGGAAAGATCAATCCGATCCAATCGAATGAAAACTCTGTGCTCTGTGCACACAGACATAAAGCATAAATGTACCTCGCGACTTGCTAGTATGCAAACTACATAAAAAACCCTAAATATTGGTGATTTTTTGTACTTGAATTTACCATTCATCATTTATTTGTTTCACTCTACGCTCTTCTGTTTCCCTTTTTACGCTCGGTAATTTGTAATCTGGTATCTGGAGTTTGCAAATTTAAAATTAAAAATTCGAGGAATTCAATTCCGTATGGAAACTCCAATCTTCAATCCTTTTAACTTTTAAGCCTAAACTATGAGGCACAAATGTCCTAATTTCTCACTCGTGCCTCGTGCCTCGTGCTTAAATTAAATGAAAACGCTATGGAAAAATCAAATTCATTTCCCTAATAACTTTCCATCGGATTTCCAGAACTCTTTAACTGTGATAAATGCAACATTTTGTATGCACCTCATGGGTTTTAGGTTTTAGATTTTGACACACAGTAGTAATATTAATATTTCGTTGAACAATTAAAAACTCAATTTGTAGGGAAAAGCTCATGGAAAATTGTTCTGCCATTTGTTACAAATGTATGGTGTAAAGTGTAAAGTCTATATATAGGCTACCTTTCCACGAAGAACTGTTCCATTGACTTTGGAAGTTGTTTCTATTACCAGGCCGACAATCAGGTGAGATCTGGAGGTGGAAGAAAAAAAGTTAATACCCATGAAAAAACATAAAGCATAAAAATATAAAAGATGGAAAAGGAATTGCCACCTGTCACTAGTGTCACTACATATCATCATCATCACCAGCATCGTAGAACGTAGAAAATAGGTGCGATTCATAAAAAGTATCGTGTATCGTAATATAAAATATAAAATATCAGTATTATGTGAGTTCTGTTTCCGTTTATATTTTACCTGGAACTCCTGTCATTCATCTTGGTTTGAGCCGTATGTCTGGAGTTGAGGGCTTGTCGGAAACTTTTTTCCAAACTCGAACTGTTTTCCGCTGACAAAACTCGAGCTCCTACAAAATGAGAGAAGCAAAGACATTTTTTTCAGCCTTTCAAATTCACCGTATCAATTTGAGTTTCCAATGTTGACATTTGAGATTTGAGTAAGTCTGACATATTTTAATGATTTTTGCATAAGTTTTGCACAAGAACAAAAAAACAAAAATAATACATGCTGTATCTTGAAAATTTTACAACCATGAATATGGCAAAATGTATTCCAAGATCCAATATTTGAATTGGAGAGATTTACCCCCGAATTCTAGTTCGTTACTCATCCTCAATCTCAACCTCAGCCTCAAAAAAATGTTGGTTGTCATAGTTTTTACGTATTTTGAGTTTGAGACTGAGGAGAACTTTGAGGAAACCTCAATGAAAAAATTTCCGCTCAG
>JAQGBH010002886.1:0-22117 GCA_034698265.1 Sminthurinus aureus
TCAGTTTTAATGTGTTTTATTTAATGAAGAAGGTTGAGATGCCGAAAAATAGACCACAGTTCCCCCGGATAACCCTACAGAAGAGTTGAAAATAATTGTAGAAAAGTTGAAGCACTTGAACTTGTTTTATATTTTATATGATTAATGGTCAATGGTTTATGCTCATCCATTTACTGTTTACATTGCACATTGGCATTGTTGACTTTTGTTTTTATGATTTATTTTGATCATTTATTATTTATACGTCCGCAACACATTTCGTATGTCATAATAATATGTACAATGTACAACTCACATTCATAATTCACATTATGGAATGTTTTATAGTTCATGAATTATAATTTATACTGAATACGATTGACGATACAAAATTCAAAAGGATTCAATTTCTGTAGTTTCGAAATAGTGAAATACACAGTACACAGGAGACGCTTTACTTGATGTATTTTGCATATATATGTGTGTATTCAGTATTCATGCTGCATGCATCAAGTTTGCACTTTGGTCCAATGATCATTGATCATGCCGATTAACTGTGATAGAATTGTGTAATTATTAGTGACTCGAAGAGGTTCATGTTTTCCTTTACTGGACTCATCTTCAATATTTATTTATAATTAGTATTATTATAGACGATTTAGCAAATAATGGCATTTTTTTTATTCATGAGTCAGCAAAACTGGTAACTGTAGTTTGGTTGGCTACAGCCTACACTGTGCACTGTACATTGCAAATTGTCCCATGTTTATTCCATTACTTATGGTTTATGGTTTTATGCTTATATTATCTGTGTTCTAATATCTTTTCATTATTATTTGACAATATCAGGGTGTAAAATAATGTTCCATTTCGCACAGTACCAATATGGATGTACAAAATATGTCTGTAGTTTGTAGTTTGTAGTTTTGTAGCTTATAGCCCAACAATGACAATATTTATTTATATAAAATTTTGACGGTGCGGTGTGGTGTGGGATGTGTAATAGGAAATAGGAACACACATAGAAAATAGGAGCAAGAAGTGCATAACATAAACAAGCATAAATAGTAAATAGAAATGTCAGTCAGTGGGTAATGTGAATAGTGAATGGTGAATATAGGTAGGTTGTTTGTAGATGCGTGTGGCTTAAAATAAAGTTTGCAAGTTTGGACTTGATACTGCTGTGTCATACTCTATGCTAAATATTGCAGACATGTGTTTAGTATCTAGTATCTAGCATCTAGTTTCTAGTTTCTGCACGTCCACAGTCCGCAGTCCGCACACACTTTAAATTCACTGAGTACAGTGTACAGTGTACATTCGCTTATTAGTTGAAGTTGAGAGTTGAACAGAGATATGATGGAAAATATACTACTATTATTATTACATGTAATATGCACAATGTAGACTCTAGACTGTAGACTCTAAACAGAGGACAGAAATAGCAACGAGGGAGTTGAGTTTTGAGTTTTGAGCTGCATGTATTCAATATGACACACAAAATTCCCATACACAAGATACACTAGATGTATAGAGAATAGAGAATAGAGATGTATGTACTGTGTATCTGTTTATTATTATTTGTAGATACTAGATAGGAGACAGATGGATATTATTATAGGTGCATACATGATTTGTTTACAGTCAATCTGTGGATGGGATTTGACATACTTTTGACTTTTGCTATTTCATTTTTTTTATAGCTAAACTCTAAACTCCAAACTCTAAACACAGAACACAGAAGCTCTATTCTCTATTCTCAGATCATCATCAGCATCATAACATGGGCATTTTCATGACAAGAGTATCTACTATACACTATACACTATACACTAGACATCAATTACAAGCTCCTACTTCCTTGTGATACAGTTACAGCATCCTTAATCCTCAACTAGTCAACCCTCAACCACTCTTCTTCCTCTCCAGTTGCTTAAATTAGCTAGGCTTGAACTGTCAAAGCTCAAAGCTCAAAATTGCTCTATAGCAAATCAAAACTTACAAACAGCAAAGAGCACTTCAATTCCGACTTGAGGCCATTTCCAATTTTTACATTTTACATTACCCACTGCTGATAAATAATTATTGTTGTCACTTGGACTTGTATTTGTATACTTCTTCTTGTTCAGTGTGCAGTGTGCAGTGTACAGTGTCAGAGTAGTTCCCGAGTTTTAGTATTCATTTCAAATTTTAAATACAAAATTTAATTACTGGTAATAAAAATCGTGCCCAGTTAAAATCTATACATGTGTTTGGATTTTAGATTTTAGACTTTAGATAAAGTTTGTGATTTCTTGAGAGAGTGAAAGTTTGAGTTTATTTAGCTCACCGTTCACCGTGTTTCTGTTACATAAAGTACAAAGTATAGAATTCAAAGTTTTTTTGACAGTGCGTATCTTGTATCTTTTACATATATCTTATATCTTGTATCTGTTCCTAGAACCCAGAACCAGAAACGCTTTGATGAAAAATGAAAAGTGTTGAAAGTTGAAAGTTGGAAGGAAATGAAAAGTTGAAAAAGTTTTTGGGGAAAGATGAAGGTCAAATATGGTAGTGAATAGTGAATAGTGAATGTCTATAAAGAAAATCAAGAGGGAAATAGAGAAAAAGAACACTCAGGACTAACGAGTAACGAGTAGCGAGTAGGGATAAGGATAGATAAAAAGAACCGGGGAGAAAAGCGGAAACGTGTGAGAGCTGTGTGGAATACCAAATACGGAATTGGTACTGGAATTGGAATTGGAATTTTTGGCAAAAAGTAGAAGGGCGGTGCAGTTCAGTTCCGTGTGGTACACGGTGACAGGGACGGTGAACGGTGAACGGTGAATGTGAATGTGAATAGGACGAGAAAAGGTTCTGTGTTATGTTATGTGTAAACTGGAAACTGGAGAAAAGATAGATGAAAATCATCTCTCCCTTCTATTTTCTACTCTCTATATAGAATCCAGAATCTAGAATCTAGAATAAAGACTGTAGATGGAATATAAAATGAAATAGACATCTACCTTTTTTACTCTTTTTATAAGAGCTACTCACTCCGTACTCCTCAGGAAAACGGGAAAAGGACAGAACTGGCTGCTGGCTGGTTGGTGGTTGGGACAAGAAAAGGGTAGAGGAAAAAGTCTGTGTGACAACTTATTGATTCAACTTTCAACTGTGAGCTGCAGCCTCTGCTGTCTCTTCACTCTTCAGGTTTCCAGCTTCAAGTTGAAGACTTTTCCCTTTTCCCTTTTCCCTGGTCCAAAATCCACTCTCTTTCCCATTCTCCATACTCCATACTTTATACTCTATACCTTTCCTGGAGTCTCGAGTCTCGAGCCTCGAGTTTTCTCTGTATATCCTTTTACTTTACTTTATTTGAGCTCAAACTTTGTTCCAGATTCCAGATTAGTTAGAGATTCCAAAACCCAGGTTCCAGATTCCAGCTCTTAGATTCTAGATTCTAGGTTCTAGATTCTACATTCTACATCAGATTTCTCCTCACAGTAAAAAGACAATGTAGCAGAAAAACTCTGTTTTGTTCTTCAGCCTCTTACGCTCAACTCTCAACTCTCAAATTCTAGGATCTAGTCTCAACTCTCAACTCTCAGTTCTCACCGTTCTTTCACTTTCTACTTTCCATAAGTAAAGCTGGAGTCTAAAGTTGTCCAGAATCCAGAATCCAGAAATATTATAATTTCTTTTTAAAAGGACAACTCGCTCATTTTTGGTGCAAAAATTATGACGTGCAGGGTAAATACTAAATACTAAATACAGATATTGTAATCAAACTTTGATTTTGACATCCTGATTCCTCCTGCTAATAATAATATAATAATAATAATAATAACAATAGTAAAAGAACAGGATGCACGATAAGTTGAATTAAACTCTTGCACAGCTTTTTACTCGTTCTACTTTTGTCACTGTGTTTTGTAGTTTTTGTGGCGGTGATGGAATTGTTTCGTGTTTAGTGTCTAGTGTTTATAGTGACTGTGATACAAAAAGGATACAAACTACAAACAAGTTAAAATGTTATAGATTCTAGATTCTAGATTCTAGGCAAATAACAATAATAATAATAATCTTGTTAAATGTTATATAACAAACATGACACATGACTAACGACTGATTAAATGTGATAACTCTATTCACTGTGTACCGTGTACCGTGTACTTTACACTTTACACTTTATAAATACTAAACATTGTGATAGTGCTCATATCTTTTCTGGTGATTGGATTGGTGATATATGTGGATGCATGCATTTCCCTTTACATTTTTTACACACATAATAAATAATAAAAATACTTAAACAAATGATGACAAATGACAAATTCATACCACAGTAAACAGTAATAATACACATGATATAATATATAATGTAATCATTTTGCAAATGATTTTCAATCCTCAACCAAACTGTCAATTGATTTGACATGGGACAGACAAACACAAAACACAACATACACACAGGGAGATAATAAATTTATTGTCGTGGTGCTGTGTGCTGTGCTAGATTTCTAGACTCATCCTCTGTGTGCAAGTCATTTTTTGAAGTTTGAAACTCCAAAGGTGAATTATTATTATTAATTATTACTGTTGTAGTTTCTACACTTTGTAGTCAAAAGTCAAAAGTCAAATAGAGAAGGGAAAAGGGAAAGCGTATTTTTTGTGATTTTTCAAAAAGCAATAATTCATCATAAATAAAATAAAATATCAAATCCTTAAAATAGCAATAAAATATAATGGCATTTCTTCTAAAATCATGGCTTGGTGATCATGTGAAAAACTGTGTGACAAACTTGGTATATCAATATCCGGTTCTGTCTGCAATCGTTGCGGGCTCATTTTCATCTGTGATAATTTACGTGGTCTCTCTGGGAAAACGAACGGTAGTAAAATAAAATAAAACAACATATTTTTTATACATACAGCAGCATGTAGCATGATATCGGATAAAAGATAAAACGTAGCAATAGTTAATTTACAATAATAATCATTAATAATTAGTGCAAATTTTAGGTTTAAAATCATATGTCACGTGTGATGTGTACAAAATTCAGAGAGGATTTAAAAAAATAACTTTAAGCTTTAAATGTCCTTTCCTTTATACTTGATAAAATGTAAAATGTGCACCTCGAAACTCGAAAGAAAGCCGCTTTTATTACTATGCTTTACCATGAAAATAAATACTGTGTAAAAAAATTTTGAAAAGAAAAATATTTATTTTATCATGTTTTTTTTTGTTTTCAGTTGAGGAGAAAACTGCGTGCAGTCACAAAGAGGAAACAAGACGATCGTCATGCTCAATTTGAGAGTCTCAGAGCAAATTTCAAGTTGGATCAGGATGCAAGATCTATTCTCAATTTGGACTTCCATACCTTAAAAAATCGACTCCAGAAACGAGAACTGACTGCTGCTCAAGTTTTAGGAGCATTCATTGCAAAGGTAAAATATCATGTGAAATATTTATGCAATTTAATTATAATTATTGTTGTGTGTGACAAACTGTGAACTTTTAGTTAAACTGACAAAATTTTGTTTCTAGTCTTTGGAAGCCACAGAACATTGCAATGCTGTCACAGAATTCAATCCAAAGGCTATGGTAAGGCAAAAAGATTTAGGGTTTGTATATAATTTTTTTAAATTATAATTTGTGTAAAATTTTGTATATATTTTACCTTTTTTTTTATGGAGAGACAAAATGACTAAAAATAAATTGATATGTCGATGTAGGAAATGGCGGAGGAATTGGATCGAATGTCTGAGGTTAGAGGTCCACTTCACGGTCTTCCATTTGCTGTGAAAGATGACAACAATGTGGAAGGAATGGACAGTACATTGGGATTTGCCAAAAACTGCTTTAAACCACATACTGAATCTGCAGCCATTGTTCTGGCTCTGCAGGATTTGGGAGGAATACCTTTTTTAAAGACAAATGTGCCTCAAACTCTCCTCTCATTTGGTTCGGATAATCCAGTCTATGGAGTCACTACCAGTAGTCATAATAAACTCCTGAGTCCTGGAGGTTCTAGTTCTGGAACTGGAGCAATTGTTGGAAGTGCTGGTTGTTTCTTTGGAACAGGAACTGATATTGGGGGCTCACTTAGAATTCCAGCCATTTTCAATGGTGTCTCTAGCCTCAAACCAACTTTTGGTCGAATGTCTGTTCGTGGAATTTCAGCCTGTCTACCGAATATCCTCGGTCTGGATGCGACAAGTGGAATTATTGGACAGAATGCTACAATTGTGTCAACTGTATACAAACTCTTATTGGAAAATAATCTCCAGTCAAAATTTGATCCTCGGGTACTTCCTATTCCATGGAACGATCGAGTTTTCTCTTCTGGAGAAAAATTAAGGATCGGCTATTTCACTCAGTTACCCTTTTTCCCACCGGTAGGTGACACTATCGAGACAGTGGAAAGAGCTGTAGAAGCTTTAAGGAGTCGAGGTCACACTTTGATTCCAATTGAAATACCCTGTGAAGACGTGATTATGCGTACCGCTGCTAATTTCATACTTGCTGATCAAAATAAACAAACTGTTAAATTATGGTATGCCTTCAACGTCACATTTCAAAGTTCAATGCTATTTTTCAATTTAAAAAAATTATTCAGCTAAATAACGCATTATCTAAAAACATAATTTATTACTTTTAATTTTTTTAGGAAAGGAGAAGAGATTGCAAAATGTGCAGAACTAAATCATCTGGGTGCTAAATTTCCTCACTGGCTCATGAAAGTTTTGAGTTTCCTCATGCAAAGAAAATCTATTCTTCCTTGGGTTTATTCAAAGACATTGTCCTCCATGTTGGATGCAGGTTCCTTCTCCGGTCATGACATGTGGGAAAATAGAGGGGATCAAAAGAGGATTACAGAGGAAATCTATGCAGTTTGGAAAAAACATGACATTGTTGGAGTCCTTTGCCCTGTGATGCCCGTGCCCGCCATACCAGTAAATCTTCCCGGATTACTTCCAGGTATTTTTAATTTTTAATAATACCCCATATTATAATTTTATGATTTAAAATATTAGGTTGAAAAAATGGAAAATCATTGAAACTCTGCGATTTTACTAATTATTTCTAAATAATTTTCAGTGGCTGCTGTCTACACGATGCTGTGGAACGTGACGGATTACCCAGCTGGAGTGGTTCGGTATGGAAAGGAGACTGGAAAAAATATTGACGCCTATAACACAAATGGAGATCAAGCTTTGAAACTTGCCAAAGAAGTAAATTGAGCTTATTCACATTTTTAAATTATTTGGAATTCGGAATGATTCCTTTTTCACACATAAAATATTCTTTGTTTTTATTCCAGGCATGTAAAGAAAGTATTGGCTCTCCAATTGGCGTCCAAGTAGTAGGCCTTCCATATGCTGAGGAACTTGTCTTAAGAATTATGCAAGAGCTGCAAGATGAATATGACAGAACAAGTTAATTTAAAGTTTAAACTTTTCATAAATGATTATTGTTATTATCAATAATAATTAATTACAAATTATATATTATATAGCACTAACAAATAATATACACACTACACACAAAGCTGGCAATAAAATAATATAAACTTAAGACTTTAGAGTACTGGGTGCTACTTAAGTACATAAAAAATAAATATTATTATTAAACTTTATGTGTTATTTATACTTACGGCAGATACTTCGCATTATGTATATTATTATTGTACAACATTTTATTAGTATTAAATATTATACAGCGTATAATATCTCCAAAACACAAAAATATTACTACTGTCGGTTTTCCTATATAAACAAAATAAACATAAAATGTGTACGAATATCTATTGTAATATTATTATACCATATTTATATTATTATCAAGTATCAAAAATCAAAAGTGCAATGTGAGAAAAATATATTGTTCAACGTTTCATTTTGTTAAATATCGAGTGAATTTGGAAAGTTACAAAAGAAAAAGTTATAGACTTTCGCTAGTACAAAAAAGTGAAAGTTATTGGTGAAGGTGAGACTATTAAAATTTAAAGTGTATATATTTTGTATTTTATAATATAAAATATCAAAATTATATTAGTAAATATACTTATAAATATGATTATTAAATTTACCTTTGTCGTATTATAAAACATGATCAAGTTATACATGCATATGTTGAAAATATTATTCGTTACTTAAATATATATGTGTGTGTATATTTAAAGGGAAAGCACTAGAGAGGGGTAAATGGTAAATGTCAATTTTGCACTCTATTGTAATGTCTATATTCTATATATTATGTTAACAAGGATGTCCTATATTTAAATAAAAATGTACACACACAACTTGTAAATTAGTCCAAGTATGTTTTATGCAGGCTAGAACTTAGAACTGGAAGACTATATCGGTGGAATATATATATAGTTAATTTAAAGAAACCTATTGTGATTGTGATGAGAAGACGGTGCAATTTTTGCCTATAAAGAATATATATATTACTATATTTAAATAATACAAAATAATAAAAATATTTATGTATATACAATACGATTTACAGTGTATATTATACACTATACATGATGAAATTGAATAGCGTTAATTTTTTGTTTATTATGTAAACCATAAAATACAAAAAAGAGTACATGTACGTTGTACATACATAGTACATAGACAAGAGAAGAAATACTCAAAATAAAGTATACAATTAAAAAAGTTGTTATAATGAAAAATAAAACAGAAACAAAAATACAAGATGTCCAAATTTCAATAACAACTGTTCTTTTCGTGTATATATGTAGAATTCACTGAAAAACTCATAAATATTTTAGCACTTAAAAATACTATTCTACAACCTTTTTCCATAGAACTTAGAATTCTAATATTTACAGGACTAAAAAACCTATGGAGAACATTGTAATTTCAGTTAGTCAATAGCCATATATATTAATCATTTGAATTACGTTTGTAGTGTAAACATTTGTGTGAAAATTTTCCGATTTTCTCTACTTCTTTCTCTCTCTTGAGTGATTCACTGAAAAATGAAAAACGCACAAGTTTTGACGACCAATTTTCAAAATTCCAAATTCTTCCTATGACCATTTTAGACTTTGGAGTGACTGATAGAGAATTTGTTGTCATTTACAAGTTTTCACGTTTGAAACATAGATAAAGATGCCGCAATTCTATTTTATTCCATGTTGTATGTTGTAATACTATACGAAAAGGCGAATGAGAATTATTAATTATTATTTTTATTAATAATGCGGAGAATTTTTATCAGTCAAGGGACTTTGCCATGTTTTTGTTATTCGTAACACCGTTTTGAGCTTTGAGCTTTTGATATTAGAGATTTGAGATAAGCGAGGAATGTATCATAACAGAATATATAATTTTATATCAAATAGTACTTGATCTAATACCTCCCTCCCTATTTTTCAATCAATTAAATTATCAATTATCAATATTATGTTGTTGACTGATGACTCTTGACCATGCATTCAATAACACGTTCAATGTGCTTTACATGATGGCCAATGTCCATGATTTATAATCCATCAAGTCAAAGTCCAAGTCAGGAATCGTACTCCCACAAACCACAAACATGCAAATCTGCTTTATTTAATCTACATGAAAACATGAACTACATGGTTAATGCATATGAAATAAGAATGTCCATCATATTTGTTTACTTTTTACAAAATGTAAAATGTATGACAGCTTTTGAGGTTTTGCAAAAAAAGCTATTCCAGTTCTTGCACAAGCACATAAACTTTTCTTATATAAATATCGTATGATATGTGCAATGTGCATTATGTGTGTATTTTACCTTTCTCGGCAGTTCATTCGATGTTTTAAGTACAAGTCTGTTCTTTTCCTGTAAAAAGTAAATTTATATTTTATATGCGTAAGTACAGTTTTTACTAGTATCTGTATCGAGTGTCGAGTGTCTTGTACAATGGCAATATTATTAAGTACTAAATGTATGCATAAAGGCTGAATACTGAAAATAAAGCCAGTTTTTATCACCAAACTAATTTTTAAAGCACTACCTACTTTACATTTTACATACATACTGCATACCGTGTGTAAATACTAAATACTAAATACTATGAACTATGAGCCATGAAGATGAATCAAGACACGTACATTCTCACTTAGCTAATAGCCATAATAATTTATAATAATATGATTTTTGATTTTATTTATTGATATGCCTTGAAAAAGTGGTATTCGTTATTCTCGATATTCGATATTCGTGTCGACTATCGAGTTATCTATACAACATCTAACACACGATGAAACTTCCTACATTGACATTTGACATATTGCATTGAATCAGAAATCAGAGATACTGAATACTTAATATTTTGCAAAGTTTTCATGTATCTCGTCCAGTGTACCTACAGTATTACCTATGCACGTGCATTTAAACCTCTTATTGCTCAATACTCCTATATCTACAATATACACCTATTTTCGCAGTTATACATGGGTTGTGTATGAATGTTAGTATGCCAAATGCCAAATATCGACTTTTATTTGATTTTGGTTTTAGCCGTGTTCGTGTTTGTGTCCGTCGATTTTCTCTTTATTTATCAACTGTCTATACTGTCTACATGTCCGGGCATTATTTTTACTACTACAGTTTGACAGTCTATAGTATATAGTAAGTTTGTAGTTCCGATTTGAAATTTCTCTTCTCAGACCTCAGAACATCGGTGGACTCACTTCATTTCGGTATTCTCTCTGTTCTCTGTAATGTCGTCAAAATAAATATGTACATGTATATTATAGGATATAGGTATTCAGTATAATATGTACATTGGATTTTGCATGAACCTATTTACCTATGCGTGTTACTGTGTGTTATTGACATTGAGAAGTTGAGAACTGATACGTATAAAACATACAACTACTAGCTATACTACAATCTATGATACAATGTACAATGTACATGCTTTGGGTTCATACATGATAAGAGCTCTCTGGACAATTGACAACGAGTATAATTATTCGGAAGAATCATGTACGTCCGTACTTATCTACTATCTAAACTGTACACATATTTTTGTATTTGTGTATATGCCGTTGTTATATGTAAATGATGTTATACTTCATAGGAAATTGAAATTAAGTATCGGTAATTTTGCGTGCCAGTTGATATAGTTGAATTGTACCGTATTTTTGATATTTACTCTCGTTTACTCTGGTCTCTGGTGTATTCAAACTACCAGAGCGAGATGTGTATAAAACTCCGAATTCAGTCTCAAAATCCCTTCAGTCTTGAATAGATGTGTTCAAGTAGAAGGATCTACCCTTTTATTTCAAACTCAATTCCGCGTTCCGCATTCCACATGTACATAAGTAAAATGTTTTTGATTTTGACAGAATAAAAAGTGTGAGAGTGTAGTATAATAAATTTCCATAAAAAAGTTAATGTCATTGTACAGCCTTCGATAGCTCGTATTGGATTTTAGATTCCAGTGAAATTGTGAAAACTTAAATACTTGACTGATTTAATACATTACTTACTTCCTTGTGTTCTTGACTACTTAAGTAAAATTTACTTAGTAAATGTTGAAATTAACATTTGCAACACAGCCAGCAGCTGCCTATTTTGGATTTTAGATTTTAGTGAAAAGTTAATCTAGTGAATAGTCATTTAATTCATGTCAGTTTTACATGTCACATCCAACTACTAAGAATTATCAGTATTCACTCATTAAACTAACTATAAACTATAAACTATACTAAAAGAACAATTATAGTCTTCGAAACTCGTATGTAATTCGTAAAAATCATATCAAGGTTGCCAATCCAATTGTTTTGAAAACACAATAAACATGTTTATTGGAAATTTGTTGGGTGACTTTTGTAAGAGGTTAAGTTATGTCTTTGGAACTCTGTTTGTTGCCTGGTTCGTCTACTGGATCGTATGTAGATTGAGGGTATGTCAAAGTACATTATAAAATTGTAGTATGTTAGTAAATGAGAATGATAATATTTGATATGTGATTGTCAACCGATTATATTCATTTATGTGGATTATTTATTTTTTATTTTTTTATCAGGATAAAGCTAGAGTAAAAAGTATCATCAAGAAGAAACAACAAGAGAGAGAAGATGAATTCCTGAAATTAGAGCTTCAATTCAATAATGAACAAGATTATGCCAAGATATATGAGTTGAATGATGAACAGCTGATTGATCAACTACAGAAAAGAAAATTAAAAGCCACTGAAGTTTTAGAGGCATTCATCTGTCGGGTAAGTTTTGATATACATAATATATATTATAGAATATATAAGGATTGTCAACGGGCAGAATGTCAAAATTGTTGAGTATCAAGAGTCTTAAAACGTAAAATTAATTGTATATAAAAGGTAAAAGATTATAATAATATATCCAAAAGTTTTGTTTTGCACGAGTAGGAAATTTGGCAAAGGTCGATAAAAAAATGTAAATGTTTTAGTTTATATTGATTATTCAGCTATTATCAATTTTCTCTTCCTTGTTATTTGAACTGAATTACACGTACAAAACTCTGAACAAGACCCACTTGTCAATTTGTGTTTGTGTCTCTTTTGTACAGTGTAAATAGCTTGAAAGGTTCTTTTTATTCCTTTTTATTATATGAATTGTGAATTGTGACAAAGAACACAATAGCTGTATTTACAGTCTTTTTTACAACCACATATTTTTCATGTGAAATAGTAACTCATATTTCATATTATGTGTATTGCCATTTTTTCAATAAGTGTTTTAGTATAGTATATTGTACATGTTCGTGTATTCACATCATTGATCATCTTTCAATTTATAGTTACTGAAACTGATTAGGCATGTATGTAGAGTACAATATAGTATTTATTTATGAAAATCTTGTTCTTTTACATAAACTATATATTGTAAATTGATATTATGCGTTTGATACTCTATAATCTTTCTTTTCTTTTCACAGTATTTCTATGTAAGCGTAGTTATGTATTTACTTCAATTATAACATGTTGTCCAGTTCAATTAAGTTCATCGATCCATTTATCGATTCTATCGAATCTAAAAAAGTTAGCCTCGTTCTTCTTCCTTTTTTTTACATGGATACACATACATACGAAATACTCTGATCATTATGTACAAACTGTACTGTTTAATATTTATAGTGTATAGGGCGATGATACACATTACCTTTGTTTATAAACATGCAATAATATAGTATAGATGTATATAGATGACGAGAAAGAAAGACATGATAATTATGAATAATGAGTACCTATAATTTTTTAACATGTTGGCACTTTTTCTTTTTTTCTGTGTTGTGGATTAGGCAATACGGATAAATCGAGACTTAAACTGCAGTAATTACTACACTTATTACATTCAATATTTACTTATTATTTTCCATTAAACACAAACTATAGCAATCTTGTGTAATAGATGTAACTATAATAATATAGCTATATTATGTTAATTAAAATGATGACTTTTGAACTTGTGTGTTTGCAGTAACTGAATTCATCTCTCATGCATCTGAATGGGCAGCAAAATTGGATCAGGGGCCAATAAAAGGACCACTTCACGGCCTGCCCGTTAGCATCAAAGATAATTGCAATGTACAAGGTACACTTTTGTTCAAAATTCAAAAGCCAAAAGGCAATAAAAAGATGGTAGTAAAAGAGAATAAAGTGATCAAATACACTTTTATTGAATAGTTAATGGTCTGTACATATTATGTATTAGTGGTACTACAGAATTATTATTCATTTCTGTTTCTACATAACGTTATACAACAATTTAGGGATGGATAGTACTCTTGGGCTTGGAAAACGTCTTTATAAGCCAGCTGAGGACCATTCTGTGATTGTCAAAGTCCTACTTGACTTGGGTGCTATTCCATTTGTTAAAACAAATGTCCCTCAGACTCTCTTAAGGTTAATCTCTATTTCAATTTTATATGATTATATATTATACCATACTCAATAGATGATACATGGTACATGGTACATAATACATTACAAAATGATGATTTTATAGTTCCTAATGATTTTATAATGTCTTTATTTTTATTTTTTTATAGTTTTGATTGCTGTAATCCCGTGTTTGGTGTTACACTAAATCGTCTGAATAGTCAGCTGTCACCGGGTGGCAGTTCAGGAGGAGAAGCAAGTCTTATAGGAGCTGGAGGCTCTATAATTGGGATAGGTAGTGATATCGGTGGAAGTGTACGCATTCCTGCACATTTCTCTGGTATTGTTGGATTCAAATCAACCAAAGATCGAATCAGTCCCGTTGGTTTTGAAGCATCTCTACCCAATGTCGTGGGACTAGTCGGTGTACCTGGTCTAATGTCCAAGAATACAAAGACACTAAAAAAAGTATATCAACTCATACTTGATGAAAGACGACAGCAAAAATATGATTGTCTTACCTTACCCATCGGATTCGATGAAAGAGTAAGTATTTATCTCTACACTCTATGCATGAGAATTTCAGATTTAACTTTAGATTTTCAAAGTTCAACAATCTATTGATTATGAGGAGGCTCTATGATAATATAATATGAAGGTGAATAATATGAGATTAATAAGCATAATAAATAATATATCTTCTATACACAGGTATTTTCAACTCAATCAAAACTTAGAATCGGATACTTTACGAATCTCCCATTCTATCCATTAATTGGAGACACGGAAGCTGTTGTTTTGGATGCAAAAAAAGCTTTAGAACATCAGGGTCATACGGTAATTATCTAGCCTATATCAATACTCATTCACCTTATGAATATTTCATATTTATTTTGTGTTTGTTCTTGGACATCTCGTAAATGAAATGGAAAATGGACAAAAGCTTAATCTAAACTTTTTCTAACATATTTTAGTTGATTCCATTTGAAATGCCCGACAGTGCAGAAATGTTTAAACTTATTACTGATTTTGGCTTCGCTGATAGTGGTGCTCATTTTCTCAAATCATGGTGAGATTTGATTATGAAATGTAAAATTTAACGTATATTATCACAATGCCTATTGAAATTTTTAACAGTTACTACATTTTGACATTTCACAATTTGACATTATACTTAACACTTAAATTATAGGAAACACGAGCCAGTACCACGTGGGCTATTAGGGAATTATTTGGTTTGTCGACTACCACGAGCACTTCGACATATTGCAGCCTTTTTTATTGATGTCATACTTCCCTATTTTCACTCTTCAAGAGCTGCACTTATAATGCGAGGTATGTGAGGCCAAAAAGATAGTTGTATTATTTATTATTTATTAAAATGTTTCTTGTGTGTGAAAAAACTATACAAGAAAACACAGTAAAATAAAATGATTGATTATTTTTTTGACTATGCTAACAGGTGGTGCTAGAACATCAAGTGAAATGTGGATGAAATTAGGAGACAGGAAAAAAATGTTAGATCTAATAGTATCCCAATGGAGAAGTTTGAATTTAGATCTAGTGGTATGTCCAACAATGCCCTTCCCAGCTGTACCTCATAATTTCCCCGGGAGACTTCAATGTACGTATTTATTATTTATTACAGCTATTTTTGTTTGATTTACTACAATTTCATACCAATATTTCTGTAAAGTTAATGTTTTATAAAAATGTACATACAGCATCCGTTGTCTATACAATGTCATGGAACATGTTTGACTTCCCTTGTGGCTGTGTACCATTCGGAACGGAGTCTGGTGAAAAAATTGATTCTTACAATGACCAGGGAGACTTTATGCTTCGAGTTGGTAAAAAGGTACTAAATAGTTTAACAAGAAGCGTTAACAGCACGTTGTGTTACCTATTTATAATTTATTTGATGTTTAAGGTGCTTTGAAGCCCATGTAAATTTTAATTTTTGTGGGTTTCTGTTTTTTTAGGGTGCAGCTGAAGCTGTTGGAATGCCAATCTCAGTTCAAGTAATAGGACTTCCTTGGACGGATGAAAAAGTGATAAGAGGAATGCAAATTTTGGAAAGTCTTGCACCCTCTTCATCTAAAAACCTACAGTAGAAAATATAAGGATAAGAAAAAGGAAAAAGAAGCTAACGTACATGACGCTTTTTTTGTGTGGATTTTAGATACTATAAAAATATTTTTCAAATATCATTCCAATAAAAACAAATCGGTGATCTCTTTCTCTCCCTTGTGCTATTTGTTGAAAATTGATCCCGTTTTGCGTCGCCCACTTCAAAGAGTCTCGGAAAAACCAAATACAAAAATATTTTTATGATATTAAAAATAATTATGGTACATATTATATATTATGCATTATGTATAGACTATCGACGTGTAAGAATTACGAACAATGTATATTACATATTATCACTAACAACTAATTCTTACATATTTCGTATTGAAAGTTCTTTCTTAGCTCGTAGTTTAGAATCTAAAATCTAGAAAACCTGTTCTATTTTGTCTACGTACTAGAGTGAATTAACTGTCATAAAACTGTATAAGTATAATCAGTGCAATATAGCTCTGTGGTTATTAATAATTATGAATCGTAAACAGAATAGTATCTATACGTACTGTCTGTCAGCCTGTGTGATGTGTATTTACATTACTTCTACTTATCAACATTTTGAAAATTGTGTCTAAGAACTTTCATAATAATTGAAAGAATAAAATTAGCACATATCTTTTGTTTTAATTGTGCAACTTTTGTTAAAGCAGTCTCAAGTCTCAAGAAAGAGAGGAGCTTATTAATAAGTGTACTATGTACTATAAAGATATTTTTGTTTTACTGCATGCTTTTAAAAACTAGTATTTTGTAGAAAATTCTACAATGTTTTTTATTTATTTACTTATACGTTATCCAATGATATTATTATACTTATACTTATTACTTATATAATATTTGTGTATGAATAAACACACGCATTTAAAATGAGAGTGCCAGAGCAAGAATGAAAATTAGAGTATATTATATGCTCTTTAGATTTGTGTGAAAACGATGTCAACAATGAATAATACTGTATATTATATATATTATACTTACATATGTAATACGTAATACGGTGCATGGTGTACTGTTTACTATTAATGGCATACGGATTAATGATTATAATGATTAATAAAAATAAAAAAAGTGGTAACTAATAAAATTTTAATGTATTCTTTGGGACGAACTATTCCAATTCCCAATATCCGTGTTTGAAATCACACAGTTTTCTTTGGCATCTGGCATTAATAATTAAATATATAGAGTTAAATACACTGTATATAAGTACACTGACCGGTAAGGGATAAACTGAAAAATATGCAGTGTACCTGTTTGCTGGAAAATGTTAAGGAAAAAACATAATGGCGTGAGATTCTTCAGTATGCAATTAAATCGGTTGCCATCATTCAATCATTCATTAAAAAACACAATACATTCCGTGAATAAGTATTATGAGGGTAAATACACAGCAAACTTTATCAAGAAAAGTCAAATGAACTCTCCTCGTCGAGTATGAAAGTGAAAATACAAGCACGAAGCACACACAATAACAATATGTATGGAGTATGGAATATGGAAGTTGCTCTTTGCCCTCAAGCGCTACAACTTGCACACACAAAAAAACAAGTTGATTGTCCATTTACTTGCCCATATTCTGTATTCTGTATCCTGCATTTTACTACATTTTGTATCATGTTTCATTTAATATTGTAAGAACCTCAGATGTCTGAAGTATGTGGACTTGCGAATTCTACGTTATGTTGAAAACCTCTTGAAAGCAAAAACAATTCAGTTGGATTCAAGTGTAGAAAGTGGTATGTAGTGTGTACAGAGTAGAGCAATATTTGACTTTTTTGTAATTTTTCGTTTCACAATGAGGAAAGTGCATCAAAGTTGTGTATTTAGAATTGTTCAATCATTTAATATAAGTGAAACTTGATTATTATTTTTAATGGAGAAAATTCGAAGGTGTAAGACAAGATTGAAGAAAAAAAGACGAAAAGAGTACTCATAATATTATAATTAATACGATTCTAGTGATAGAGACTGAGTTTTTTTGTGTTCATTGTTCATTTTCAAGGAGGAGAAAAGAGTAAAAGAATGTCGTTTTGTAATTCATTTTGCCGGCACTCGATTGCCATAATATTAACAGTTATTTCGATAATTTCTGGTCCTTTTATAATCTTCGTTTTGCCTATTTATCTACTTCGGTATGTCGTCTCCCGTCTGAGTCTAGTTTTTCGCCCGGATTTGGCAAAAATGCTCAGTCCACGTGGAAATCTCTTTGCTGCCGCTGAATTTTCTGATATGTTTACAAAAAGAACCCGTTGTACAATCTACGTTACGCACACTATCTCCGGGTTTTTGGATATTGAAGCCTTACGCCAAATGGTTTTGGAAAAGGTTGTCAAATTAAAAGAAAAAACGTCAAATTCAGATTTACCGTCAACTGATCAACATAAAGAAGATGATGATGAAACAGATTCGAGAAAAATCCATTACGCAAATCCAGAACTTCAACAAACCCTGACAAAGTGGCTGGGCTATATTTTTTGGCAGTGGGAGGAGGATTTTAAAATTGAAGATCATATTAAACTTTATGATGGACCAGGGAAAATTGACCTCGTCTCAGATGATGACATGTCAGACATTTTGAAGGAACTTTCAGGTCGTCCCTTTGCTCCAGGGAAAAGTCCTTGGGAATTTTGGTTGTGGAATAATTCTAGACTCCGGAGAGATCCAACAGGACAGCCCAAATCAATTTTTTTGGTCCGAGTTCATCATTCCTTGTGTGACGGCTACAGTGTACTAAAAATTATACTTGAAGATATGACTGGGAAAAAGATTTTAACTCGTGCGCTCAACCAAAGGCAGAAGTAGAGGTCAAATCAGGCTCTTGGTCAATCACGAACATGATTAGAAAGTTTATAAGTGCTCTTTGGTTTTGCCTCCGAGCTCCATATCAATTGATTAATTTGTCCATTCAGTCCTGGGACTTTAACGAGTGGCACATGGATGAACGGAATTTGCCTGGTCGTCTGAATAGTGCCATGACGGATCCGATTCCGTTGACTACATCAAAGAAATTAAGACAATTTATGGGACGACATTTAATGGAGTTCTTCAGGCGGCTTTTACGGGCGGGATTCGAAATTTTATGCTCGAGCGGTGTATTCAAATTCCAAACAATTTACACTGTATGACTCCGCTCCCGATGAAAGGACATCCTCAAAGACTCAGAAATCACATGTGAGTCTACAGTATTTTCTTGCAATTTTCAATGTACACACTAAATTAATTAGACATTAGGCAGTGCTAAAAATGAATCAATGTGTATGTCTTATGTTTTATGTTTTACACGAAATTACAGGACAGCATTTATAGCTCCACTTCCGGTTGGACTGGAAGATCCAAGGGAGCGAATGCAATCAGTTGATCGGAGTCTAAAACGTCTTCATAGCTCAACAATTCCTCTTGCCACTTTCATCATGCTTCCTTTTATCGGAGCTCTTCCTGCGTGGATCATTAAAATATTGGCCACAAATAAAATTGCCACTTGCCTCATGACCAATTTTCCTGTTCCAAGTCATCAAGTTCAGTTACTTAAGAATCCGTGTGATGACATCATGTTTGGTGGAGGACTTTTAGTCGGAAATATCGGTAGCAATTATCAATTAATATGAAAAATGCATTTTATTTCTTGTCTTGTGACTTTGGTCTGGTCTGGTACGTTTACTTTGAACTTCACAATGCCAATGTACAGTGAATTTTCTATACTTAATAACTTTGTATGTGTAAATTTAGGGATTGGCGTGAACTCGCTGAGTTACAATGGCGGAGTTCGATTCGGAGCTGGAATTGATGAAAATGTCATCTCGGATGCAGAAGCTGTCAGGAGTTTAGTCAAGAAAATTGAAGAGGAGTTACACATTTTGAGAGAACAAGAAGTCGTCTAAGTTTTTTGTATTTATTTATTTATTTATTCTTGAATTCAAAATTAAAATGTTCAAACTTCAAAGTTTAACTGCTTGTACCTTGTATGTTTTGCAAAAATAGAGATGTACTGAGTTGGTTGATCTGCGTATTTTGTGTACTAATACTTTCTCATAATATATTCTACAAATGAAAATCCGGTGAATAATACATTAAATGATCAATAATCATTTACCATAGAAATCATATGCCATATTGTGATTTGTGATAGATTCTCTGCTGTCTGTTTGCATAGATTATTTATATGTTGACAATAGACAGTCCAGTGGTATGTCGTATTATGACAGGATGTATTATTTATTATCTGTAGGTAGAGAGAAAAAGAAAGTTAAAGAAAAACAGGGACGTAAAATTCTGTAAAACACGAGACAATCAGTTAAATACGGTATGGACTATAACGTATAGTCGGAAAAGTTTACATGATTACTTATGATTTTTCACGCTAATATACGCTGTACCTCACAAAAAAAACAAAAATCATTGACAAATAGTGAATTCAATTGGTGGCATCAACTTGGGAAAAACTTGAAAGGTGGGCCATTTTTTAGAGGCTAGAATCTAGAGTTTAGATTCTAGATTCTTGACTGTAGATCACAGAGGGTTTTGTAAAGCTCATAAACATGAGCAGAAACTGTGTGAGGATCATTTGGATTTTGAATACACAACACTCATTCATAAATTTAGCCATTCTTTCTTTATACTCTTGTGCACTTGCACATGTATATCGTGCCTTACCTTCCTGAAAACAAAATGTTGGAGTTTCTTACTTCTCAAAGCCAAAATGTTTGCATTGCAATGCATTATGAGTACACATTTTTTGGTGGCTCGTACAGTATACTAATGTCAGGGTCTAGTTGAAAAGAGATTAGATTTTTATTTATTTATTTATTTATTTTGCATTCATACACCAAACTGCATTTCATAAAATATTATTAGGATGACATATTGAAATGTATTATATATTGTATGTATAGAAATGAAAATGTAGTGATTTGGAAAATATGTTGGCAACCGACGTCCAGTTGGTTCTGTACAAAAGCTCGATTATGAATTATCAACTGTGAGGCACACAGCGTAGTAGTTTAATTTACACACATGAATTTTTTCGTACGTTTTTCTGTGCATGGATGGAAAATAGAAAATGTATAATTATTTTTCATTTACTTGTATTATTTACTTTTAACTCCTTTTCAATAAATAATTCCTGTTCATTTTGATCCTGTACAAAAATACAAAAGGGCTAGAAGCACACTAGTAACAAACATGTCTGAATCACATAATTTATCTTTTATCTAAAACTAGTCTTTCAGTGGAATTTCACATATTTTGAAGTGTAATCCCATCGCAATTAATGCATTTCTAAGTCGAAGAGTCTCCATTTTGCAGATAGGCTTTGAAATGTAGATTTGTCAAATGACAAACGTTCAATACAATCTGTGGCCAGCGTTTCCTTCGTTCGTTTTTGAATTTTCCAGTTTCTGATGTTCCTTGTTTCTCGGCTTGTTTTTTAATTTTTCTGCTCTCCCTTGTCTTTTGTTGGGCACGTGACCAAGATCGTAGACAAACGTAGCTTCACTGAAGTGGGACAAAAATTCCTCAAAATTATTATGATAATACATACTGCTTAATAAAATTGAATTTTGATCCGCTTCCTTTCAGATTCTGGTCATTCATGATTAATTTTTACCTGTTGGTTTTCCCACGTGTGCAGATGAACTAGAACTCGTTGGACGAGGAGACGACGACGAGCTCTCACATTTTTTTGACCGCCTCTTCCTTTTCTGCTGCTTGCTGTACTGTCTAATGATAAAATTGATCCGACTTTAATGTTTAACTTGTTGTGAGAAATCCTCTTGTGAGGATTGACTACCATTAATGATGGAAGAGGCTTCTTTTCCTTCCTATTTTCCATTTTCTCTCTCCCTCTCTTTCCATGGCCTCGTCAATAAGTCCATATTCAAACGAATGATGAAAATTCTGTCACAAAGTCGCTTCTATTTTCCCCGAGTATCGTCTTCTGTCCTCGCTGATTGTAAGAGTTTTACAGCCGACTCCGTTTCGGATCGTTCCACATCCCCATCATCAATTTCCATGTTTTCATCCCTGCTTGATTTGTCCGGGATTACGTCCTCACTTTCTTGAAAACCCATCTTTGACCAACAAAAAGTCTCAAAAAGTGAAATCCCTGTTCTAGACAAACAACAAAAACAATAAATAAAATGCAAAAACTAATTACGTGATTTTTATACTGG
>JAQGBH010002887.1:0-22116 GCA_034698265.1 Sminthurinus aureus
CTCCACAAAAGACCAAATCCTTGTTCGTACTACAAATGCGTATATATACTATATACATGTGCAGCTTGTTGTCTCTTTAAAAATTAAATGTCCAGATTTGGCCTTAAGGGACTCTTAGTTTTTCTTCTTCTCTGTGTGCTTTTACGTACTCACATTTTGAAGCTATTTTTTTAATAGATCAGCCGGTTGTCTGCATTATTTGTAATTTGTAAAAGTTAAGGGTGTTCAAGTCAAATTAAATATTATTATTATTATCTTTTTAACCTGTAGTACAATTTAATCAACAATAAAATGGTGAAAATACGAAAATTACAAACTAGAGCTTCAAAGTCTAAAGAATCTACTAAATTTACACATAATCATTCCAATTTTATAATGGAACAATATCTTCAATCTTATTATGGGGGTTTACATACAAATCAAACTTCAACGGATGTCATTTTAATTTTAAATGATGGATTTACATTTGCCCATGGTGCTATTCTTCAAGCGGTTTCACCTTTCTTTGACAAGATGCTGAATAGTCAAGTAAATAATATAAATATAACAATAATTAGTTTATCCACGTTCATTAAATATAATCAAAACATACTTTTATACTTTTACATCATTATATATTCTGTCAAAAGTTAAGATGACATTGTAAATACGTATAATATGTACATAGTATTTTAGTTGTAATTTGTTACTTATGCTATATTATTATTATTATGTTTTTTTTTTGTTTTTTTAACAGGGTCCATTTATACAAGGAATGAGAAAAATTTTGATGCCGGATTTTACTATGTCTATAATTAAAAAAGTACTGCAACTAATATACAATAGTCAAGTGCAATTAAATTCAGAGGAAGAATTACATGAAGTTCAAAATGTCTTAAAATTCCTAGGTAAATAAAAAAAACTATTTTATTAATACATAATATGTGTATCTTCCATTTGTTGATGACTACAATAATTCCTAGTATGCTGTCATATTATGTATTAATAAAATAGTTTTTTTTATTTTTTCTAGAAATCCATTCAAATGAAACTCTGTGTGTTATTCAACCATCATCATCAACGAATAATAGTAGTAGTATAAAAAATGGAACCATAAATTCTGATCTCCAGAATCCAGTTGCTGGAAGCAGTAGTGGTAGTTTTGATGTCAATTGTACAACTAATAGCAATGAACAGTTGAATAACAAAGAAAGTGCACGCTCAAGTACTAATACTACTGCTAAAAAAGTTGGTGGTAGAAGAAAAACATCTACAACATTAATTAACAAATCCATGAATTCATTGGCACCACAAACAAGAACACGGAAAGGGAAACAACAACAACAACAACTGGCTTCTTCTTCTTCTACTTTGACGACTAATAGTAATGATAATGTCAAATCTGTTTCTATTCCACCTAAAAATAATAATACTAATAATGGTGAATCAAGCTCAAAATCTGATAATGATGATGATAGCAATAATAATAATAATAATGTTGATGCTAGTAGTAGTAGTAGTAAAGGAAAACGAAAATTGAAGAATATCCCATCCAAGAACATTATTAATAATAAGAAACAGAAAACTGTCACTCTCACCGATAAAAATACGAATAATGATAACAATACTTCAAAACCATCGAATTCGAATGGAGAAACTCTGAATAGTGTAAGAGATGCTGAAGAACCTGCATTGGATGAAATAGATAATAGTGATGATGAAGATGCTATTGAATTTAAAAATAGTGATTGGTTATTGAACAAAGCTTCAAAATGTCAAAAATGTAAAAAAGTTTATGATTCCCCAGCTCTTGCAAGTAATTGTCTAAGTCGTCACAAATTACTACGCTGCTACTTTTGCTTCAGGCTATTTCAAAATACTGAACAATTATTTCGTCATTTTAGTCGAAGTCATAAAAATACAAGAGAAAATTATCTTCAATGTCCATTCTGTGAACAATCGGTTCCATTTAAATCTGTCTCATGTCACTGCATTTCATTGGTAAGCCCCATAATATTATATTATAATATACGTATGACTTTTATTTTTTTAGTTTTGTCTTTTATGCTCTCAAAAAATATACAAATTTTTAAAGTAACGAACCACGATTACTATTATAACATAAAATATTTTAGCTCGTAACTGTGTACTAGAATAATCAATAATCAGTAAAGTAAAACTATTATTGATCAATGATAACAATGACATAATACTGTAATAACGAATAAAAAGTATTTGAATTATTTCTATTTTTAGCACATGATGAACAACAAAGAGCCTGTGAATAAAAAGACTTTACCATGTCATGTCCCATCGTCATCATCTCAACCTTCTGATCCTGTCCCTGGGCCCAGTAGAGTTACTACAGGGGTGAATCATGATACTTTTGATGTGGAACAATCTACAAATGATCTCACAAATCCTAATCCGAATTATGTAGACTCTGATAGTGATTAAATCGTTGTAATGGTCAAAAAACGATATAATGAGTCATGAATACAAACTTACCAATCATTAGAGCTGTGAAAATTTATAAGTACAGGTTAGATATCAAACATTTTATTCTTTTTTTAGATCTAAGATTTTTTGTATATATGTATACATATTGTACATAGACTGTACTAAGTACTAATTGTGAAGTGATATATTAGTAATTAGGAATGTAGCATATATATATTCTTATGTTATATGTATAACTTATCTAGTGTATAATATGTAATAAGTATAGTAGTAGTAGTACTATATAATGTGTCTTACATTTGTGTGTGTGACAAAAACCTTGTTATTATTGTATTATTGTTTGCCAATTTATTATGATTTGATATGTTGCTATATTTTTTATACAAAAAAATATTTTTGTTGTTTTCATTCAATAATGTGTAATAGGTCTTAGAGTTCATCAGTGGTTAGTGATGGTTTGGTTCAAACATTTTTCACTATAAAATCATTGAGATGCCTTTGTTTGGCTCCTTACAGAGTATTTTGTGAAAGAACAGCAATGCTTAGTTGTATAGGATAGATAGTTGCTGTTAAAATAGCATCATGTAGTTTCAAGTTGAAGCAAAATTTTGAATTAGTGGAAACAATATTGAAAGTATTCTTAAATTAAATTTATGTTGTTTTTGGAATGATGTAAATATATGAATAATGTTGACTGCACAGTATATATTGTAGTTTTAAATTTCCATCTCACACATAAAGTACCTAAAAAATATTATGTGGTTTTGAAGCCAATAGTCTATATATTGTTTATTTTTTTTATAAGTTTTATGATGAATAATTATATTTTTACCATTTCTGATTAGAAAATGGTATAAAACCAACAAATAGATAAAGTGTTATGTATATATATGTTGTAGAAACAAAAAGGTTCAGAATAATTCCGAACATTTTTAAATTCTTTCAAACTTTTTTCTGTACATAATAATAATATATAATCTTGACTGAATTGAAATGAAGCGAATTATTTAAAAAATAAAATTTAGTACTCTGCACTCTGTACCAACACTATGGATATTTTATACATGTTTTGCTTATTAGATGCACATTTTGTGCTCGACATAATGTAAAACCTACTAAACCTTGATATTTTTAACATATTATATATATATATATATACTAAAAAAGGTTTTTAGTCATGATGATTTAAGCTCATATTATGATAGTTACTGAAGTACTTTCATGCATAGAACAAATATTATGTACTGCAATAGTTTAAGTGTCGTGTAAAAAATAGTGAACACAGCCTTTTATAAGTTGAATTCTTGATATAATTTACCTTTCTATATATTATGTATACATATATATATAGCGCATGCAATCAGAACAACTGAACTTGTGTAAATATTCCAAGAAAAAGAGAAAGGGTGAATTTCTTTGAATTCTTCTATAAGAAGTGGTATTATATAGGTTATAAGGTTATGGCCTTCAGTTTTAGATAAATTTGATAAAAAATTCTCCAAATTCCCTCAACCTGAATATTATGCTCCTTTCACTGTGTCTAATTAAATAATATCCATTTGAGTATAGTTTTCTAACTGGACATATTCAGTTTCACATAATATATGTTTCTAGTTTCTACCATAATGATTACGGTTGCTCATAATTTTATGTTGACATTGTACACTATATATATATGTACACAATTGTAAAAATATAAAAGAAAAATTGTAAGTGTGCATTATAGATAGCTTCCATTTATGGTTGTATTTTCTAAACTTGGGCAGAACAATTCACTAGTTTCAACTTACAAAAAGCTCAAATTAACATAATACATGTGTATTACCAATTGTGAAACAAGTAAAAAGTTGTCTTTCATAATTTATTAATCAATATTTAGTATTTAGTAGCAAGTGTCCAGAACTTCAAAACCAAAAAATCTGTAAGTAATATTCTTATGTATTGTTAATTATATCAATGCTAATAAGTGATTAGTGATTATATAAGTTTGTCTGTAATGCATTAGTACTACAAAACTGCTTCCTCTTTGTGTATGTGATAGATCGTAACTGGGAACAATTGTTTACTTTTTTAGTGCAACTTTGTACCTGAACAAAAGCCTAATAACCTATAGATATATTTTAAAACAGCAGTGCACCAAAAAATTTTAATCATATAGAAACCGAATGCTCTCGTTCTTGTGTGGGAGTGTAATAAGAGATTTAGAGCCAAAGTTTTTCCATTTTCAGTAGCCAGTTTTTGGTTTTACTTTTTGTGCATTACTTTCTCCTGCTGCTTTCTCCTGCTTTCTCGTATGTGAGAGTTTTTCACGCATTATTTTGTTATCGTTCTTGATTCTTGCATATAAAAGGAAGCTGGATGTTTCTCGAATTTAGTGTTGTCATCTATATCTTCAGAGCCTTTGATTTTTATTTATCAATGACTTCATTATAAGTATTGGTACTTGGAAAAAGTGTAGAAGAATGAAACGAGCCAAACAGCATGCTGCTTCCAGGGGTAAATATAAGATCAATAATCATGGTCTCGTTTATATATACATTGTTTACATTTCATTTATACTCTCCCATTTGCATCAAATTCTCTAATGTAACCCTTTTAAATGTATAAATATATACATAATGTATGATGTTATAAAGTGGAGTCCGGTCCTGGCTTACCAACTCAACTGGATAATCTAGTACATTCAAGGGACGAGAAAGAAAGTGATAAATTTTCAAAAAGTTTAAAATCTCTTGTAGAAAACAACTTGATAAAGTCACAGGAAAAGTTGGGTTTACATGCAGGTCTTTTACTTTAAATACTTCAAGTACTGTATAAAAATTATAAAGTACACTTATAACAAAATGTAACGTTTTTCAACACACTTATCAATTATGAAATGCCTCTAAAATGTACGAAATCAATTGTGTATGTGTATACCATTTAATATTCAGTTCATTCAACAGTAGTTTGAAAATATTTATTCTATTTATATTATATTAGAAGACTCTGAAATGTCCCAGTTATCAATGAGTTTAAATTTGGATGAATACATATTTGAGGATGAGGTTCCTCAAGTTTTAGATCCAAAAGGTAAAAACCAAGAAGTAACTTTAGATGTGACAGCATTGGATCGTTATAATGAAGACATTCGAAAATATCGGAAATCAATAATAGAACAATGTCGCAACCTACCCAAAAAGTACTTTTACATACTATAATCTTAACAGAGGCTTCCCATTTTGTAGAACGTATTATTATTAAATATTATATCACAAGTATACAAAAATAATATTATGGATGGATGGCAGTTGACACAGTTAACAGGGTGTGATTTCATGAAATATTAAATAGTGAAATGTTTTGTAAGCTTTTTTTTACTGACTTTTACACTCTCTCTGCTGTCATTATACTGCTTTGAAATTTCATTCTATATGCTTAATGCTTAATATATTATTCTACCTAGAGGACAAATTCCAGTTGCTCAACTTGAGAAAATGTCCTCAGCAGTCATTAATTTGTGTCGATGTGCATATTATGGAACAATCAGGGCTCAATTTTTGGCAAGTGGAGCAATTCCACTCATAATTTGGATTCTCAATAGGAATAACCTGTCGCATGAACTTCACTTTATTATTTTACGTAGTCTCAGTGAACTTTTACATGAGTCGACCATATTAAAACGAGAAGTGTGTAAATCATTATTTTATTTACTTACATATTTATATTATAGTATGCACACATTACATTTCTATAGATTCATAATACACATCGACTACACGCAATTTTTTGAAAAAAAAACATTTATCAGTTTGTTCAAGCTTCAGGAGTGAAAGTTTTAGTCCGATTTCTTCGTCACTATCCTGATTATCCAGATGGATCTCAAATGGCTGTGTACACCTTAACAATGGCATGTATAGGAAGTGCAGATGTCATTCAAGAAGTAATGCATAATGCACAGTAAATGTATATATGTATAATTGAACGATCCCCACGAACAACCACCAATCTCGTTTTTTTGTTTCCATGGTATTCACATGTTATTAAATGAGAGCTCAAAAACGAGATCGGTGGTTGTTCGTGGGGATCGTTCAATTATACATATAATATATAGAATATAATACGTGAAATCCAAAAAGGAATATTCTTTTTGACCGATAATAATTGAAGTTATGCACAGTTGTTACATACGAGTTACATTTATCTGCTTTTATACACCTTGTCCATGTATATTTATTATTTATAGGCACGTAATCAAAATGATATGGAGGATTTAGTAGCCGAATTAAGTTTCGAGTATTATTGGTTCAACTGGCCAGTTAACTATGGAAAAATTTTACAAGGAATTCTATATGGACCCCACTCTCTTTCACCTACTGATGACCTGTATCTTAACCTGTGAAAAATAATTTTAAGCACATATAAATTAGATTTTGACATTATATTATTATCATGAAAAAGTATCAACAAAATAAATAATAAAAGGTGTCTCACATTTTCTTTTCCTTATGCTAAAAATCATCAAAAATACAAAACACGAGGGAACGGGTACCGCGAATGGGAAAAAATACGAAAGCAATTCGTATTTTTTTTTTATAGACTTGCTGGGTCTTGACTTGGCACGTCAAAATTTTAATTTTCTCCTACTTTTCCCCATATAAATTATTTAATTGTGGCTTTAATTGTAACGATATAATATAATAGTTATTACTGATTACAATGTAATATTATTCTTCATTGGCGAGTTCCCTTGTTTCCCTTAAGTATACATAATTTTACATTAGTTTTAAGTTTGCACATACACAATGTTATTTCATTTCATAATATTTTACAAAGCTTTGAAACCAAACTTTTGTATCTAAGTACGTGTAGTTCGTAGATAAATATTTCTACACGAGTTCATTTTTCCTGTTAACTCTTAACTTCATTCCAGTGTAAACATAAAACATAAACATGCTGAGTTAACTTTTAGTCATATATATAATAATAATAATAATATACTTTTATCTCAAAAGTCTAAACTATAATCTTGTATAGTCTTGCATTTTGCTTTTAATTTGCGTTTTTAGTTTTTACTAAAAAAAAAGAGTACAAAAGTTAGTATATATTATATTATAATATAAATATTACGCATTTTATCATATGAAGGAAACCGAAAGTTTCAATTTCTATTGTCAATTATGAAGCTAAACTATAATAATATCATTTGTAATTAATTACTTCATCCTCATCGTAATGTTGTTGTGGTCGTCATCATCATTGTGATCCAAGTTGTCATCATGCAAACGAGAAGTAAAACAGCAACCCCATCAACAACAAAAAGTAAAAGAACAACAAATGATCATGATGTTGTTGTTGCTTTGGATGGTGGATGTAGTCCCATTCTATCTGAAACATCTCCAGGCGGTTCTCGGAGGTATAATTGTATAAGCATTCTTGTATTCTTTATTACTGCACATATATTATGTAGATTACTAATGTCGCATAATTTTGATACAAAACAACGAAAAATTTATTTCATTCCACTTGATATTTATTTTAATAGAAAGCGAAATCGGGATCATTTACGAATGACTCCTCAACATGCCTCAGACTCGGATTATCCAACTAATTCCAAAACTAAAGAATATCCTGGTGGGAATAGAGTGAGAGGAACAGGAAAATCAAATAATGATAATGATTATAATAATATAATACAAAGAGTTTCAACACCAAACACTCTAAAGACTCTTAATAATATTATTACCTCACCTGTTTTACCTGAAGAAAAAATTCTTTCAAATTCTCCGGCTGCTAGTGAATGTTCATTAACAAGTCAATCTTTCTTAAATGCTGTAGAAGAAATAGAAAGAAAAAATATGCCTATTATAAATGGTCATACTACTCCTGTTCGTGGTGAAAGTAGTAGGAATAATAACAATAATAATAATCCTCTAGGACCAAGTGAAGAAATTAAAAAAAGAGATCAAAGCCCTAATCTGTTTGCTGAATCTTTTAATGCTCAAGATTTAGAGTTACTGGATATGATTCCAACATCTCAATATCAAATAACTCCTAAAGCTACTACAAAATTAGCAACTCATATATCTGAGACTAATAATAATTATCAAAATAAAGATAAAAATCATGGAGAGAGTTCCTTTTCAAGAAATAATTTACATAATGATATTAAACAAGCTCAATCAGTATCATCCATTTCTTCAGTAAATCGTCCTGCTCCTCTTAAAGTTGATGACAAAGTAATAGATACAAAAAATAAATATACGAAAGTAAAAGGGAACAAAAAGGATGAACGACAACAACAACAAACAAAAACAAATGTAAAATCTAAAACAAAGAGAGGTAATCCCAAGTTTAAAGTAGCTTATACTAATAGAAAAACTACTAAAGCTTTATCAGAATCAGCAACTAATGAATTATCACGGGATGAAATATATTCATATAGTGATGAAGATAAACTCCTTTTATCATCATGGAGTTTGCCACAGTCCATTGTTTGGGTAAGTATCAAATTGCTCTACTTAATAAAATTAATATATTATGTATTATGATAATACCGAGATACTTTTATAACTTCCTGTTGCATGTACTTATAGGTATAATCATGAGTGAAATGTATAATTTTATTTTTTGTACGTTGTTTTTTTTTGTAATACTTCATTAAATCATATTATGTAAAATATCAAATAATAAATACTTTGTTTTTTGTTTACTCGTATAGAAATATCAAACAAAGGGCCTTACAAAACTTTTTCCCTGGCAGTTAGATTGTTTAGCAAATGAAAAAGTATTGGAAGGGCGTAATTTAGTGTAAGTGAACAATAAAATGTTGATTAAATAGTGATTATTTTGCAATTATTACTAATCGTATATGGAAATTATAGATATATTACACTTGATGTTTGTGAAATTTTTTTGGTTGGTTGAAAAAATGTACTTTTTTCAACTTTTTTGTATAGTAAAAAATACATTACAATAAAAAATAAAAGTATTAATATGCATTATCTATTATACATGTTTTAGGTACTCTGCACCGACTTCAGCTGGAAAAACATTAGTAGCTGAAATTTTAATGGTTAAACGAGTTCTGGAATTGGGAAAAAAAGCTATTATGATACTACCATTTGTTTCTGTAGCTCGAGAAAAGATGTATTCTCTACAAGATCTTTTTGGTGACTCGGGAATTAGAGTGGAAGGTTTCATGGGTACATATAACTAATAATATAATATAATTTACAATTAGTATATATCCTTATTAAGAAAGTAACAGTATCAAGTATCTTATGATTCAATAAAATTAAACATTAAATGTCAGATAACAGTATAAAGTTTGCTAGCAAAAGCATATCTCTAACATATATCTAAGAATAAGTATAATAATATTGTATTGTACAAGCGAAAATGAAAGTTTTTTGTATTGTTGTTCAGGTTCATATAATCCTCCAGGTGGTTTTAAAGCAGTGGATATCGCTATTTGTACAATTGAAAAGGCTAATAGTTTAATCAACAGGTATGCGAATAAAGTAAAATATGAATGAATGAATAATGCATGTTGTAAAAACACTTGTACTCGTGTATAGTTGTTGTGTAAGTATGTTCTAAAATCTAAAGTACACTAAAACATTATTTAATTGCATTTTTTCTGTTCTTTTTATTTTGATAGATTGTTAGAAGAAAATGAGCTATCAAAAGTAGGAACAATTGTAGTTGATGAAATGCATTTAATTGGAGATCCTCATCGAGGATATCTTTTAGAATTATTATTAACAAAAATAAAATTTATGATGAGTAAAAATCCAGTAAACAACAACAGCAATAATAATACTGGTAATAGTCAATCTATTGATGAGAGTACAAATAAAAACAGATTAAACATTCAAATTATTGGAATGTCTGCTACACTACCAGTAAGTCTATAGTTATTAATTATTGTCGTAATGTAGAACACATGTGTTATCTATTCATAAAATATTTAAAATTTACTTCAGAAGAATATGTATATATATATTATATATATATGTAATCAAATTCATGATTTATAACACAAACACAAAAACAGTATTTATAAGAGTTTTTTGTGTACTTTCTTTGTTTCGAAAGAATTTAAGTTTGTTGGCCCACTGGCTTGATTCTGAACTATACATCACAGAATTTCGACCTGTTCCATTAGTTGAATCGATCAAAATTGGTGAGAATGTGTTGGACGCTGATCTCATACCGATTCGAAAAGTCAAGTCTGACTCACTTCAAGTAGCCATAAAGGTAAATTTACGTATTTATTCAATTATTAGCAAACAACATACAACATTCAATGTTGTTATACAAACATTTTTATTTGATCATAATATTATACAATGTTGTCAATTTTACTAACTTGTATCATTGGATTGATTTTTATTTTATTTATTATTTAGGGTGATGATGATGACGTGGTATATTTAAGTTTAGAAACGGTAATGACTTTATATCATTTTTATATATAAGCTTATTAATTATTGATTATTTAATCCTTATAATATAATTATTTTACTATTAACTATTCAAGTATTATATCTCTTGTTTGTATAAAAATTTATGGTATTCTCAAGAAGGATTTTTTTACTGAATTACTGATTAATAATTGATGAAAGATGAAACTATTCAATTTTTCTGTATTATAGGTTTTGGATGGTCATTCTGTTCTTATTTTTTGCCCTTTTAAACAATGGTGTGAATCGTCCGCTGCACAAATTGCTAATGCATTCAAGGAAATTGGACATCCTGACTCAAAACTAGCTCCAGAAGTAGGAGCTAAATTACGGACACAGTTGGATAGTCAAAAAATACTAGAACTAGTAAATCAATTGAAACAATGTCCAGCTGGTTTAGATCCAGCTTTAAGAAAAGCAGTAGCTTTTGGTGTGGGTTTTCATCATGCGGGTATGATGTACATGCTTATTTACAAAATAACTATCCTGTTATGGTTTTTGTTTTAGTGTTTAAAATTTTACCAAAATTTTTAAATCTATTTATAAATTCATTGTTTTGTTTTTAATCTTTACAAATAGGTTTAACTTATGATGAGAGAGATATAGTAGAATCCGCTTTTGTAAGATTTTATAATTCATTTATTTTATTTTTTTGTTCAGCCATAAATAATTAATGTTGATTCTCATAATATAAAAAGAAAATTATTCTAATCTTTATGTACAGAAATTTTGACAATATTTAACCTTTATTTTACAGAAAAAAGGAATCCTTCGAGTGATTGTTGCTACATCGACACTGTCAGCTGGAGTAAATTTACCTGCTCGGAGAGTCATAATTCGATCCCCCACGGTATTTTCTAACCAACCTTTGGATGTATTAACCTATAGACAAATGTCAGGACGTGCTGGTAGAAAAGGAGTTGACTCTCATGGTATTATTATTATTTTTTGTTTACAATAGTAATAATTCATTATAATTAATATCCTTCTTTCATTAATTGACAGAAAGACAGAAAAAGTAAAGAATTAAATAACGGTATTACAATATAATATTTATACATTTCGTTATACTAATTAATTATTTACACAGGAGAGTCTATCTTGATTTGTGACAAGAATCCAAAAGTTGGTGTTGACATAATTCAGGCTAAATTACCATTAGTAAAGAGTGCTTTATTGAAAAAAGGGGGAACTCTGACATCATCTATGAAAAGAGCATTATTAGAAGTTATTGCAAGTGAAATTACCAAAACGCCTGCAGATGTACAAAATTACTTTTTATGTACTCTACTCTCCTTGACTATTGACTTGGATAAAAGTTTGGATAAAGGTATTCTCGTCTTTTTTCAACTAATAGGCATATAATATATAATATTATTAATATTATAATTGAATGTATACAAACGTGTATAACATGCATACAATCTATTAAAATATATAATTATTCTATTCGCCATTAGGGTTTTCTTTATTTTGAAACATTATTACACAAAGTACTTATTACATATTATGAAAAAAAGCTTTAAAAATAAAACCTCTTGCTTTTTTTTTATAAACAACAACAGAATTACCCGATTCACAACAGAATCATACCCGAACAATCAAAGAATGCTTAAGTTTTTTGGAAGAAAATGATTTTATAAGGTTATCCAAATTTGAAGAAAATGGAAGACCGGATGAATACATGGCTACACAATTAGGATCCGCTTGTTTGGCATCGTCATTGTCTCCTGATGAAGGAATTATCGTTTATAAAGAATTACAAAAAGCTCGTCAATGTTTTGTACTCACCACTGAACTTCATGTTATATATCAAGTGAGCATTCTATCTATATAATCCCTTTTTTTATTCATTTAAAATGATAATATATTACAAATTATTATTATTATGAACTGAAATTTGTAAAACATTACTAGTGCTTATATGTTTTCTATTACATTTAGCATTTTTTTTTTGTTGTAGGTAACACCAATTTATTTACAAGAACAATGGTCAAATATTAGTTGGATACAGTATTCAATTCTTTTTGGAAAATTAAATGAAGACGAACTCCTTGTAAGTAATTTAGTTGGAGTCAGTGAAAACTTCGTAATATCCATGGTGCAGGGTGGAAAACCTACAAAACCAAAGCAAGTGAGTATTAAATGACATGTTATAGTATCTACATAAATAATAAGTCTACATCAAGCATCAATGTGTAAACTGAAAACAAACACATATTTTGTAGCTCTATGCAAAATCATTTATTTGATAACTATTGTTCATATTTGTTATAGCTCGCTTCTCTTGCAGTTCATCAACGTTTTTATATAGCTTTAGCACTGAATGACTTGGTGAATGAAGTGTCAATTACAGACGTAGCGGAAAAGTTTGGGATGAATAAGGGAATTGTCCAAAATCTTCAGCAGTCTGCTTCAACGTTTGCCGGAATGGTAACGGCGTTTTGTAGTCGGTTGGGATGGTCAAATTTGGAATTGCTCCTGTCACAATTTCAAGAACGTTTAGAATTCGGGATTCAACGAGAATTATGTAAGTAGTTGTATCGTTATTGTTGTTTGTTTTGAAAAATTTATTGAAAAAGGGAAAATAATAATAATAATTGAAAGCCGTCACAAAGTATTACATTTTACGTTGATACTTAGTTCACACCTCCTAAGAATGTAAGAGGTTTGCTATTTATCCATAACTAATTCAAAAATTTTGTCATTGACATGTTATTTTTACATAGGTGATCTTGTCCGACTTGGAAATATGAATGGACAACGAGCCAGAATATTATTTGATGCTGGAATAAAATCAGTTCTTGATTTAGCTGCTGCAGATGCTGTTTTTGTTGAAAAAATTCTTCATCGAGCAGGGCCTTTTAACAGGTAACAAACGTTTGTAATAATAATAAGCAAAGCAGATATTTTATGTTCGTTGAACAATATAGATAAATGAGTTGAGAGGGGGTGCCTCACCCATATCAAATAAATTATTTGTCTACAATGTTGATAAATTCTTGTTTGGATAATTTGTACTGTAGTATTTAGAGGTAATAATAATAGCATAATATATTTCCTGATTTTTTGTACAGTACTGTACATGGTGATGGTGGGAATCGTACAATTTGGATGCTCGGCAAGGCAAAAACGGAAAGAGAAGCAGCTCAAATCCTTGTTGATGAAGCTCGTCAATTTTTACATGTAAGCCAACCAAATGACGTTTTTGACAGTTGGATAGACGATTTAAATTTTAACGAATTATCCGATGATGATGATGAGAATATTGACCATAACAGTGATTTAGAGACAGAATACATATTTATTGACCATAATCATAATGGTAATGTCAACAGTTCTAATGACAATGAGTTACTTTTAGAAAAACCACTTCATGTCAATATTAGGCCACCTATTTTTAACTTGCGTTATCCTGTTAAGGCTAAAGCATCTTTAATATTTTAATATTATATTATACACTATACCCAATAACTTTTATGTTCTTTAAAAACATGGTAATAGTGTGTTCAATCCTTGCAAGACGAATATAGGACATAGTATAATAATAACATGATTTGTAGTTAAAAACTTTTTCTCTTCTTTCGCATTATACTTTTTTTTACAATAGGAATCGTTTTCCTTGTGAAATTGAGTAACAGTAACAGTCTGATTCAGTATTTTTTTCCCAGTCCATGTAATATTTGATTTTGACTAACCTTACTTCTTTTTTTTAAAAAACAAAAGCAGGGAAAATTATAAAAATAATAATAATATTGATGTATACAATGATATTATTGTATTATAGTAAAAAATTTTCAACGACCTCAATGTATGTGACAATTCAATGATGAAACTTGCTGAAACATATTTATAAGTTTTACATATTTAAATACCTTTCAAAGTAAACGCTTTGTATATAATATATATATATATATATATACATTTAATCTTTAATCTAAACATTGTTCTCATAAAATTCGAGTTTAGTTTTTAAGTGTAATAATAAGTAATAATCGTGAATACAATTAGCTAGAGAGGTATACGTAATTGTATATTGTGTATTTTAAATATGAAATATGCATAACACATACAGTTTCATAACTTTTCCTACTTAATCATTTTTAAAAATATTGTGTTATATAATGGCACATTATATTTTGTACGATACATATTCTAAATCGGGTTTGGGTATAAATAAAAATAACGCGTAAATTTTTTATATATATTACCTATATCCACGTTACTTGTATTTATAACACTTAACATTACTGTTATGCTTTTATACTTGGTAATAAAAAGTAATACATGTCTGTCAAATTTGCTGGAATTGGTTATAGTATCAGCCTGTTGCTTTTATTTTACTTGTTTATAACTTTTTGAGTGCATGGCATGGGTCACACGAGGAACATCAAAGTAAACTTAATGGGTGGGTTATAGCACGGTATAATTATTTTGTTAAGTAATATGGAGATACAATCATATTCTATGCAGAAATAGTAAGTTATGTGTTTAACTAATAATATAATTTTAAAAATATAGCATAGCATATAAATAATAGTGGATGTTATTAATAAACTAGTTTTTGTAATGCCTCTCAGTTTTATGTTTTATAGTTTTCTTGTCTTTGTTGGACATCATTGTGTAAATTGTATTTAGTATATGCTGTATCAGTTGGGAATTTTTTGTCTTTTTTAAAACAAAGTAAACACTAAATACATAGTTGGTAGATGACTTTTATGACTTACTATCACAAGAATCCTACAGAAAATCAGGTAAAATTTCTGTAATATCATGAACCATGATAGTTGTCAGTTCTATAAAGTGCACGTATACAGTAAAGTATATATATACATTACACGTTTCAGTATTGCATGAAAACTCTCTCTGCAGTATGATTGGGTTTTAATTTAATTTGGCTGTAATACGTTTTTTCGGTTTTTTGCTTGCTTTGTTTAGTTTTCTTTCCTATATTACAAATTTCTTTGCGTGTGTAATAAATAGTGAATTTAGTCTGTGTTTAACAATAGTTTCACTTTTCAAATCTCATTCTTTTTTATTTATTTATTATATTTTTTGACCTTTCAACTAGAACAGGTGGTCTTATATGTTTTCTCTGTTGTTTTTTTTTAATTTCAGATTGCCCTAGGACTGGACAGTAATGTCGCTTTTGGACAGATACCACCCAGCTCTAAAACTGCATCTCAAAATGCTCTCAGATCTTTGTTATCTCAATCAATTTCTGAAAGAAAATCAGAAATTAGTATTACTGCACCAATTATTATTACTACTGCTAATGATCAAGATGAAAAACCTAATCATTCAAATGGTAATCACGAAGACGAAGCAACCGGAGATAATATTAATTCATGCAGTAGTAATAATAATAATAATGATTCAGATATTGAAGAAATTGAAGTAATTGATATAAATGAACAGGATAAATCAAGCAAGTCTCTTAATAACAATAATCATGATGAAGACTCTTCTACTTGTAACAGTATTAATGTTGTGACTATAAATGACTGTGATAGTGAAAATTCGACGACTACTACAGTAAATTCTGCAGCTTTTGAACTAAACAAGAAAGTAAATAATAAAAATAGTAAATCAGTTCCTCTACATAAAGATTCCGATAATAATAAACCATCATCGTCATCACGAAAACCAGGAACTAGTAAAAAGGTGGATAATATACATAAAACTTTAAACACAAGTTCTTGGCTTCATGAAACAAATTTCAACAATGTCGAAAATTACTATGACCAAAACGTAAAGACTGATGACCAAAATGACAATATCAATAAAATCAATAAGGAAGATAAGAGTAATAAAAATAATTCTAAAGGGATAGTAGAACATGAAGCTAGGATAGGCCATGAAGTGCATACTATAGAAGATGTAGTATTAGTGGAACAGTTTGATATCGATGGAGTATTTGATGACTCATTTCAAATATTCATTACGCAAAAAAATCATGTAAGTCTTGCAATAAATAATGTCAATGTCTTAGAATCTCAAACCCAAAGTCAAAATGATATAATTGTCATTGATGATGCAACGCAAGATAAGAATATAATGAATTCTATAAATCGTGATAATATAACAAAGACTAAAAAAGTAACTAATAATAAAGATTTAATAAATATCCCAGAAAAACAAGTTAGTAGTAACACTATCATCACTAACAAAGTACAGAACAGTAGATCTGCTAGCAGTAGTAGTAAAAAGAAGAATAAAACTTTCCAAAAGGACACCACATTTGTACAGAGGAATCTTCTTGAAGAGAATCAGACTGCTTATCAAAAGCGAATTTTGGCGAGCAACATTGACACAAGGTAAAAATGTATTGATAAATATTATGAATTCGATTTATTATATATGTATGTATTCGTACCATACATAAAAACCAATCATACTATTTCAGTCTCTTGCATAATTTATAGCTCTTAAATGTAGATTGTGCCTTTTCATGTTTAAATTTTTATGTTCACCTTTCCTCTCTCATATTTTCTTTTTTTAACAGTATGCACTTTCCCAATTTGTGACACTGTATTTGTAGTGTTACTTTGAGTTTACAAAGTGATCAAGAGTTTTATCTTGTACTCTAGATTTACATAGCATAATATACTGTACGTTTACTCAACATTCCGTTTACATTTCCTGTCTTTTAAAATATATATTTATGTACATTATATTATTATACATTATGTCTTTTTGTCTTTTTTTTCATGAAACAAGCTATAATGATCCAGATGTACTCAATATGCTTCTGATGGATGGTAGTACTTTCATTAGTGACCACAATACTACTACTACTACAACAAGAACAACATTTGCAACTGGAAAGAATAGTAAAGATTGTGAAATTATCAAAATCATGAAACCTCAAGTTAATTGTAGCAATATTGATGAAGAAGATGAAGCCTTCTCCGAACCATTGTTTGAAACAAGTCAAGATATCCAAGTCGTAATGGAAATTGAACAACAACATCAACAACAACTAATGAATAAAGCCAATAAAGGTATGAACCCCACATCTAGTGACAGCGTTGTGAGTTTAGGGTCATCAAAATATGGCAGTACTAGAAATAAAAACGTGGAAAGAATTCCCCCTTTGAAGGAGACTAAAAATAGAAAACTATCGTTAATCCCTGAAGGTAGATCAATAATTAAAAAGAAACAAGCTGCTGATCCTGATCTATTTGAAATAAGTGACTCGTCTTCAGTAGCAGATTCAAATGAAGAAGAAAAAGGTGAGGCAGAAATTAAAAAAAGTATACATGTATTTTATTATTTTTAGTAGAGAAATTATGCTATTTATACTCAGTGTATAATATTGAATCATTTAGTTGATGTTCTCATTTTATTATTATTGAATCATAATTTTTGACATTTCAGGTACCATTGGTGAAAATAGTGATTCATCTTCAGTTTTCGAGGACAGTTCTGTAGAAGAGGAGGAGGAGGAAGAATATAAAAAGGAGGACATTAAACCAATTTTGTCATTACAAGATAATGAAAACAAAGATGATGCTGGATCACAAGATATGTTTCTCGAGGAGGAAGATAATAATATAGATAAACTACCCCCACAACATCCAACATTCCAATGTTTAAACATACCAGGGAAACAAAAAATTGTAGTTAGAGTTATCCATTCTTTAGATGAACTTCCAATCAACTTTTTCAAGAGGAATCAAAGGATAAGCCTTGATGTAAAAATTTCTTCAATGCCAGGAATGACTGGTACTAAGCATGTTGGTGGGATCGGATCAAAAATTATTTCCAAAAAAAAGACAGTACCAAGTTTTGTTAAATATCACCATTCTATTGTACTATATAATGGGGATACAAACAACACGATATGGAAATTTAAATGGGAGATTGAAAAACCAGAAGATGATTGTAAAACTAAAAGGAAGGAGATTCTTCAGAATCTTTTTCTAAAGATACAAAAATCAAAATGTCCCCTTGTTCTGATAGATTCAAAGGATAAATTGAAAAAAATTATGAACTTTGTAGGAAATAACATCATTGTTAATGAATGGAAAAATATTTATGATCCAAATATTGCTCAATGGCTGTGGACGTGTGAAAGTTCAGAGAACCAAGTTAATGATTCCTATTTTACAATTGACAATCTCATTCAACAGCATTTTAATGTAGAAGAAAAGAAAGTTCAAAGTCTAAACTGGGATTTTCAAATCAAAGAAGTTTTTGTTGGATGGGTTCTCATGGACAAATTGAAAATCAAATTGGAGCAGAGAAAACTTTGGCAACATTTTATAGACATTGAAATGCCAAGCATTTTCCCTTTACTCATGATGGAATTGAATGGGTTCGGCATCAGTACTAATGAACTTGAAAGATTACAGAAAATTTTGAAATTTAAAGAAGCCCTACTGGAACTCAAAGGTTTTCAAATTGCTGGTATTCAATTTAATTTTTCATCACCTAAAAATATTGGTAAGGTACTTTTTGGAACGTTAGGACTTACAAGACCACCAAATACAACGGGGGTTTCAAAAGAAGTTCTTTCTCAAATTCATCATGAATTGATAAAAATTATCTTGGAATGGAGAAAAGTATCTGGAGCACTTCAAAAAGTATGAACTTTCAACACATAATATTTTACTATTTATGTAATTTTTCATTTTAAAATATTTATTTGAAAAATTTGCAAAAAATTATCGTTGAACAAAAATAATCGTCGGAGTCATTATTGTACTAAACATCATCGATTGTTATTATTATTATTATTATTTTTATATTTTGAATGTTTTAGGTCGTGATTCCATTTCAAAATGGACTGAACAACATTCACAACGGACGAGTTCATGGGATCTATTCTCATTTTACACAAACTGGTCGTGTAGTAATGTCAGAACCTAGCATACAGTGTGTTCCACGTGATTTTGATTTACAAATTTTGTTTTCTATTAGTGAGGTTGAACAACTTAAAAAGGAATCCCAACTAAAATCTGGTAGAAAAATCGAAAACCTTCTCAATACGATTGATGATGGTGTCGAAAATCAATTACTTGAAGATGCAAATCGTTTATCCGTGTCATCTGATACATTAGAATCTCCAATGTCTATTTCTATGCGTAGTGCCTTCATTTCTTGCTCCAGTGAATTCATTATTTTAAGTGCAGATTACTCTCAACTTGAATTACGAATACTAGCTCATTTGTGTGAAGATGAGAATCTTTTACAATCTCGTAAGTTCATTTAAGAATACTATTACTCTCAATGCGTACGTATAAGCTCATACCCTCGTAGTGAGACGAATTCATAACTAACTAATATTACTTAACCTACTAATAATATTAATTATTATTGATAATAATAATATTTAATTATTTTTGTTATTCAAACAATAATATTAAAACATAAAGCACTTTGTATTTTTAACACTAAACGAACTTTTTCACAGACTAAACTTGTTTCCACTTGTTTCTATGTTCTAAGACTGAAAAATATGAAATCGTTTTTTACTCGTATGAATTTCTATGCTATGTGCATACATGAGAGAGAGAGAGTATGAGCTTATGTACATACACACTAGTTGTATTTTTTGTTAGTAAAATAAACAGTAATAATTTTATGAACTAATGATTTTTTAATCTTTACTCCTTTCAAAGTCAATTCTGATGATGATGTGTTTAAAAGTATTGCCTCCAAATGGAAAAATATTCATATTTCTCAAGTAACAAACGAAATGAGGCAGGAAGCCAAAGCCATCACTTATGGAATAATTTATGGGATGGGATCAAATTCCCTTTCAAAAAAGATGGACGTTAGTGCAGCCAAAGCTAAACAATTCATAGGTGATTTTATGACAGCGTATCCTAAAGTCCGGTTGTTTCTGGAGGAAACCAAAGTTTCATGTCAAAGTAAAGGTTATATTGAAACCATTTCCGGTCGAAGGAGGTATCTCCCCAATATAAATTCTCAGGAATCCGATGTAAAAGGTTGTTATCCATTCAATAAAATAATTATTCTGTATAAAATGTCATTTCCTAATAAAAGATTGAAAGTATAAATTTGTTGTTTTTGTTCTTCTTCTTTTCCTAGCTCAAGCAGAACGTCAAGCTGTGAATTCTAGAATACAAGGTTTGTACACATTTATGTTTTATGTATATTATGATTTATGATGTATTCAAAGATTCATTCATTTTAGTTCAATCTTTTTGTACTGTCAAAGATTGTGTATATTCTGTATTGTTTGTCATTGATTGAAATGTTATGCTTAAAGTTAGAAATAAGAAATAATCAACATTTAATCATGTGCATATGATGTGCTTAATATTTACATAGGTTCTGCTGCAGATCTGGTAAAAAAGGCTATGGTAGGTATTCAAGCTAAGCTTGCGAACAAGTATCCTGAAACTCAAATTCCTGTGGATTGGAAACGTGAAAATTCGAGTGAAAAGTACATGCCGGTATATAGCAAAAATGGTCACCATCTTTCCACTTCAAAGAAAGTAGTCAACATTAGTGATAAAAAAGTGCCTTACTTTCCTATTCTTAATTTACATGATGAACTTGTGTATGAAGTAAGTATAATTATCTTTTTTCTGTATTTTTCACGAATATGGTACTTAAAACTTTAACTCTCATTGTATTATGTATTATGTATATGTATCAGAATATTATGCATATATTGTATATATTTTTGGTATTCTTTTTGCATACAGGTTCACCAAACTAAACTGGATATAATCGCAAAGATCATTCGTGAAGTTATGCAATCTAGTCTCCCTCTTAAAGTGAAACTTCCCGTCGTAATAAAAACAGGATCTTCATGGGGAAACCTCTATCCATATCATGAATGAATATGATACGTCAAATGTGATAATATATTACTGGTACTTGTACCTTTAAAAATTGATAACATAGTTATTTTGGGTAGACTTGAAAACCAAATTTTAAATAGCTTCTTTTAAAAAATAAGTTAATTTAGTAGCTTTAGTTCAACATAACTTTTAAAGACTTTATACACTTTTAAAACTTTAAGTGAATGTGTGCACGTCAAATATTGATATAATATACCTAATATGTATACCTAAGATTTAATTTTAAATACTTTAACTCCTCGCAACTTTTCCAAGTTCTGCTTAGCACTACGGCAAGTCAATATTTTTTGTCAGTCATCATTTAGAAAATAATTTCAATTTAAGGTAAAAAACAAAGATTGTATATATATATACATATAATACATTATTGTATAGTATTATAATATATA